>ML323783.1:171266-203515 GCA_005239505.1 Nicotiana paniculata
CCCCCCCCCCCCCCCCCCAAGTTATACCACACACCCTTAAGTTTTTGAACAAAAAAAAAAGTGATTTCCTAACTCTTTCAAACTATATTTCATAACCCTCGACCGAAGTATATAATTTCACAATAAAGTTAAAGTATATTCACGTCCTTCATTAAACTTTTAATCCAATCCATTGACATTTACATGCGCCGTGTCAAACTATCGCAACCCTCCTTCATTAAACTATTAATCCAATCCATCGACCTTGTTTTCTTTGGTACAATATTTAATTTTCTTTATTACTACGACTCGAAATCGAGATCTACAATTGAGGGTGGATAAATCCCATTCATCCCTTGATGGTAAGGTTCGACTTTCATAAGGTACGAGACTATTTAGCTTAGTGACTATTATTACAACAATTACTATTATGCGTTAATCTCAAGCAAATTGAAATATATGTAGTAGCAGAATTAGGAATTCGAGTTAGGAGATTAAAAAAAATGGAGAAGTGTCACGGCTATTATATATGAACCTATGTCAAGCGGATTTATTAATAGTTTCTATATATACAAAAATTCTTGTTTTCACACTTTTTGCATTGGCGAAGCGGATTTAATTGAACCTCGTCATCAAACGTAATTATGCCCCTAAGTATATGAATTTTTACTGACCATGATTCGTCATATAAATTCATTTATCATAAATTGACTAATTTAATATTGGTTGTCTGCCTATCATGATTCTTCTCCTTTAATAGGACTTAAGGCCTTACTGTGAGCAAACTCATCGAATTTGAAACCTATAATGTAAGCAAACTAAAAGAGTAAGTTACCACAATTACTAAGAGCTCGTTTGATATGAGGGATAACGGATAATTAGTCTCTGTAATGCTATCAGTCACCTCGTACTATCCTCCATTGCGCATCATGTGCGTAACAACAAGGAAAGGGAAGTCTCATACTACCGCGGCGGGCGGCTGGGAACACTAAAGGCGCTTGCTCTGGGCGCTAGCGGCCGTTGCTCATGCAAGCGGAAGGGTGTTTTTGAGCACTAAGGGCGAGTAGTGGTTGATTCGCTCGACGAGATTGAAACCTTCGTTTGCACACACTTTTTCTATCTATCATTAGAAGTAGGGCGGGTGGCGTACCTCACTGAGCTATCTAGATGAGTTTATCCCAAGTTTGGTTGGGATAAAATCATGATATAAATAATCACCCAAGATTGTAGTTTTTTTATCCTTATGGGAGAGGGGATAACTAATACCGGAATAATTCATTATGAAATAACTTATTTTCCAACCAAACAAACCCGAAGGTCTTTTATCTCTTCTTCCTTTCCTATCCTTTCCTTGTCAAGGCCCCCATTCCTGTCTGCCAAAAAATATCAGAAAATGACAAAGTTGAATTTAACTATCAAAGGATGTGGTGAAGTGGATGGGGCTACTCCTTCCTTAACCAGATATCTCGAGTTCGAGTTTGGGTATAGAAAAATCCTTGGTAGGGAGCGTCTTCCTCCTAAATGGGGTCCTACCCGGCACAAATTCAGATATAATCAGGCTCTAACGCGGGTACCGAACACGGGTGGGAAACCAAAAAAAAAAGAAAGTTGAATTTAAGTGCCATTTTGTGAGCGTGTTTGGTCGTATAACATTTATGTAATACCAAATAAATCATGACTGTTACATATAAATATTCTTTGGAATAGCATGCGCTCACTTTAAAAGCTCTTAGAAAAAGTTCTAATGGACCCATAACTGACCCAAGTGAAGAGCATTATGGTTACAAGTCAAACTCAAACACTAGCTACTCTAAGGTCTATGATATTTATATATTATTTTTTTTCCTTGTGTTAACCATAATTAGGGTAAGGAAAAATAAAATAAAAATAAAAACAGGACAATTGTGATGTAATTTGGATAATACATTTTGGGGGACCTGAGAGGCGGGGGCGGATGTCAATGGTTTGAGTCCGCTTATGTCCAACTCGTAAACTTAGCCGATACAAAGCGACGTACCTTGTATAGGATATAACCATACAGTTATAACCATTACACTACAATTTCAATTCAAGTTACATGATTCATTCTCAATTCCCTTATATGAGATGATAGAATTGTTCTCTTCTTTTCCTTGTTGTTTTATTGGATTCATTTGTTCAAAGTGTAATAAGAAAATAAATCTACTAAGTTTGCAAAACAAGATTGTATCAAAATACTGGTCATAATAATATAAGCAAACGAACGTTCTCCTGTGCTTTAAGACATGCCGAACCCCACATACTAAACAAGATCGATTCCGTAAAAAATAAGATCAGTAAATGACAATTCACTGAAATTTCATCTTTGCGAGATATGAACCAAAGATTGGAAAAGGGGATGGAAAAGGGTCTTCAATGTCTTAATCAGGCTAGTGGAGTTTGGTCTTGCCTATTGAGAAATTGAATGTGGGTGGTGAGGACAATCTTGAAGATTGGCCATGTGAGAAGTAAATATTTGCCCTTTGTAGGTATGGGCATGTGGTTGTTAGCACTTAGCAAATCCCAATCAATAACTCTTATACAATTCTAGAAATGTCCTATTTGAACATTTTCTATATAATTTTTTTTTAATTGTCCGAGTCAAGTCGTGCCACTAGGACCATTTACTGGATACCTGATATCTCTCACCATCACCAGATTAGGTAACTCCAATAAAATTTATGCAGATGATAGGAAATCTCTGAATGATGATCTCCTACCATTTTCAAGTCACCCATGACCCATCGACTGATGGGCGACTATAGATTTTCTCCGTGTAATTCGTCTTTCTTATAAGTTTTTAAAAAAAATAAAATAATTGACCTTTTATTTTGGGATAATTCTATTTACATATAGATATTTCAACCCCTTATAGTACTCAATTTGTACATGTCAAGTCTTCGATGATGTTTAAGTATTGGCCAGTTTATGCTATTTGTTGATGCACTGCAAGCAACAAGTAGATGGATTGGGATGTATATATGAATTAAATTATATAAGAAGAAAGGTGTTTGAATTCACAACTACACACTTAAATGACAAATTAAAACCAAAATTTGAAGGGGTCAAAATGCCTAATTTTCAAGATAATTAACCAACAACCTATTGAATTTTATGACATAAATTAATTTAGCTACCCTATCATCTTAACCACCACATTACTTGCATGTAGTTTCCTTTTCAAGTTCATTTACTTACTCTTGACCTTTTCCACCCTCTGCCCCCACTCCCCCACCCCCACCCCTCCTCCTTTTGTCTTTTTAGTGAGGATGGACAAGTGAGCTTTACTTATTATTTTTTTGAAACTTTTGGTGGGGCCTGGCAGAGGCGGATTCGGGATTTAATGTTTATGGGTTCCTGTAATGACCTCGAGTAAATTCATAGTAACTAAGTTCACATTCAAACATTTAAAGATATTTAGTGAATTTTGGAATATATTTACACTGTTTGGACAAAAGCTACTGGCTTCACATGAACCCGTAGGTCGCAAGCTGGATGTGCTGGAGGGGGGTGGGGGGCTAAAAGTTGCTTCATATATGTAATATGTCTCATTATTAGTCCACATCACTTGCTAGCAAACATAAAATTAAAAAGAAAAACCATCTTGCATGTTTTAACCAAAGAAACCATGGATTGGTATTCTTGGTTATCCAAGACTACTCTTGATCAAACACTTGTCTATGAGTATGGTCTTATTTTCAGCAGAAATGAGCTTCACAAAGAGGATTTAACTTACTTCAACCATGAGTTCCTTCAAAGCATGGGCATAACTATAGCCAAACACAGACTAGAGATTCTCAAATTGGCAAGAAAGGAAGGAGGAACGACATCAAATGGCCTCTCAAGACTTGTTTTGGCAATCAACAAAACCAAGAAGCTCATTTCCAAGAACATCAGCAAGCTCAGTTTTCACCGAACGTCGACTCATCTCGCTCTATCCGAGCTCAAACCTTATCGAACACAGTGGACTGGAGCACTGAAGATGCTCGAGAGCTCGAAGGAACAAAGGCAAGAGAAAGCCATAGTTACAACCAGAAACATGATGAAGTCGGGACCACTAGACAGAAGAATGCAAGACAAAATGATGGTTACCAGTAGGAATCTGAGTGTCTCAGGTCCTTTGGATGGGAAAATTCAAGAAAAATTGATGTACCCTAATAGGAGTCCAATGAAGTCTGGGCCATTGGACAGAAGGTACCAAAATAGTGCTGTTTATCCAAGCAGAAGCAATAAATCTGGGCCATTGGATGCAAAGGGCATGAGCCCAAGGCTTAATCACTACAATCAAGAAATGATACAAGCTGATGATGGGGTTTATTCACAATGGTCTTTAATGTTTCAAGATATGAAGCCCACTTGACAACTCATATGAAGCTGCAGATTACAGAATCCTAGGTTAGTACTATGTTTTTAGTAGATATTTGTTTTGCTTTGGTTTTTAGTTGCAAAAAGGAAGAATGCACTTTTAAGGTATGGAACAGACATGGGGTTTGCTGTCTCAACATTCCTTGTTCTGTTGTAACCTTCTTTTCTGTATTTGTCTACTTGAAAGTCTTGAATTTTACTATCAAATATGTGTCAGCTGGTTCATATTGAACACAAAAATTGAGATTTTAAGCAAAGCAGATCTACTACAACTAATATTCTCACTATAGAGCTACCAAATAGAAAGATCAATCAGCTACAATTTCCTTCTTTTTGTGATAACCGAGAGTCCGTTACCATATTACGTTGGTTCCTTGAGCCAAGGGTCTATCGGAAACTAAGATCTGCTTAGACACTACCCTCCCCAACCCCACTTATGGGATTACACTGGGTTTGTCGTCTTTGTTGTGATAACCGAGAAATCTCCGAGGGCCTGTGGCATGTTCGAAACTTGGTGGATAATGGGCCCACCCCTCAATCGTTCTCTACTTAAATACCAGGTTTGTATATGTGGCAAGGTTCGAACCTGCCTAATTCATATGGCACAACCCTCTTACAACTAGACCAAAGCACTAGACACAGTTGACTTGTTTTTAGTATGTTTTCTCAATTAGCTACAATTATATGCACAATGAAAGACCAGCAGCAAGAAATATAATCTATCAGCAAACAACAGATCACTCTTGATTATGATCTTCACATGCAATACTTTTTGATACTGAGAAAGACAGGTTTCATGTCATTCTATGGTATTACAACAGTTCAGCAGTAGGGTGCCAAATAATAACCCTTTGCCAGAAAATTACACTGTGCAACTAGGTCAAACAATTATTTTTATGTATATATACTATATGTTAGAGGCTCCTTAGCTTCTTCCTGTGTTTTACTTCTTTATATTTTGACACCTCTCAGTGAAATTACTGGCTCCGCCATTGCCACAACTTTACCAGAACTGACCTTATCCACAGGGATAGGCCATTAGAAAGTGGTAATCACAACACTTGAAATTGTTCCATCTCAAAGATCAATGCTAGCTGAGAATTAAAGTAAGATAATCTAAACCAATTCAGATCATCAGCAATAACTATAAACTTTCTGGAATTTACTATAGGTCGGGCTATATTAAGATCTGTATAACTATGCTTCCATAATAATGTTTCTGGTTTTCGTTGATAACCAAATCTCAGATTAGCTCCGATAACTGTAGTAGTAGTATACATGTACATATAAATAATGTTACTGGTTTCTGTTGATGCATGTACCACAATACCAGTTCTTAGGAATAACCATACACTTGGCTATAACGTATCATCGAAACAGTTGTTGTAGCATTTATTACAGCGTAAAAGAGACAATGATACAAAGTAGATGAGAGGACAATATTTCATACTATAGCTTGATGTACCAAGTGTTACAGCTCAGTAACTAGTTACATTCAGTAGCTTAAGCATCTATTGCACAAGATGCTTCATTGTCGACACAACCGAACAAAAGCTAAAATTCTCAAACATATCATACAGATCACAACAATTTCCAAACATATCGTTTCAACAACTGAAACAGGTCGATACTATCTAAAATTTGGAACTCACAGGCAATGAAGTACTGATCAATGCGCTCTCCTTTAGAATATTAGCACATGAAATTGGTCATGCTTTTTTCAAGATACCTCAATGATTTGAACTTTGAGGTAACCGAAAGGATCCTCCAGCATAAAGCATTTGGTAAACAGGTTTTATTCTCATGGTAAGAACAATACTAAGCATGGTGCCGATACCGCATACTCCAGCGAGAATCAGGAAGGTGACTCTAAAGCAATTAGGACCCAAGCAAGTAGAACTATGCTGCTTTGCTGCCTCATTATCATAGAGAAATCCGGCAAGGAGACCGGAGAAGAGATAAGCACCTAAAGGATTGCCCAGTGACATGAAATTGAAAATCATACCGAAATGCTTGAGACCAAACAACTCAGAGGCTGTTGGGACCATCGTAGTAAATTGAACACCGTAGCAGACTCCTAGTAACGCTGTCGCTGCATACAAAGTACCATTAAGTGCTGAAGCAAACAGAAGGTAGGTAATGATCATTACTACTTGTGTGCAAGTCATCCAAACTGTTCTAGGTACTGCTTTTAACCTGCATTGTAAGTTGAACAACAAGCAATTAGATCAGGCTAGTATTACGTCAGTGAAAAACTATAACTGAAACAAGCAGTCTAATAATTCCTGATGAGAATCTTTAGTATCTTCAACAAGTTATCTCATCCATAAATTGCTTTTGACTACCCCTATTGACTATTCTTCAGCAAATACTTCAGATAAAAAACGTTGTCCTTGCATCCAAGCGTGTGGCCTAGTGGTCAATGAAGTGGTGAGAACCATGAGACCTCAGGTTCAAATCCCAGTGGAGATGAAAACAAACACTAGGTGATTTCTTCCGATCCGTCCAATCCTTGGTGGATAAAGTTACATGGTACCCTTTGCTTTGCTGGTGGAGGGCAGGTATCCCGTGGAATTAGTCGAGGTACGCGCAAGCTAGCCTGGACACCATGGCTATCAAAAAAATATTGTCCTTCCAATTTTATCGACTAAATCATAAAGTTAATCAGTAGCAATAACTGCTTAACAAATTACTTTTGGTAAAGTTTTTAAGTAAAGAAACAACCTGTTATCATGTTCCCATTGATTGACAATTAATAAGTCAAACAAGAGGGGATTAATAGAAATAGTAGCTAAGAGACTCAAGGATCACACCTGACAAAATATTCTGATACAACTCCTCCACCAAGACGACCCACGAAGTTGCAGAAACTGAAGAGTGATAATAGAATCTTTGTATCGTGAAGACCTTGAGCTATACCAATTTGTGCCAGATTATTGAGAACAGTAACCCCAGAACCCACACCGAAAAAGTAAACCAAAAACAAAAGCCAGAAATCTGCCTTGACCAAAGCTTCTTTGAACTTGAAATCTTCGCCTCTTCTTGGCCTCCTCTTTTTCTTTACTGCGCCTTCCCCTTCAGCTAGAAGCATATCCACTTCGGAGATTTCGTCTCCCTCGTGAAAGCTTCCTAGGTTTGCTGATGACGATGATGGTGTTAACAAGGGTTCTGATTTATCTGCACTGACATTGTCTTGGTCTGATAAATCGGGCACGTTCATCTTGCCGCGGTTTGAGGGATAAAAGGTCATCTTCAAAGGAATAGCTAGTGGAGCCATTAGAAGGAGTACCATGATACCGAGAAAAGTATAAGAAACAAGGACATTTAAAGAAAATATGTCTTCCAAAATTGTTGTTGTTAATACATAAACACCGAGCACAATACTAGCTACTTGAACAAACAAAAAGTGGTATGACTCTGCCGAATCATCGCCTAATGATGGAGTACAAGGCCTAATAAAGTACATCATCAATAAACTTAATGTAGGAACCCCTAGTGCAAGGAAGAGCAAGAGCTTAGAAGAAGAATTGCGAAGCAATGCACTGTAGACTTCCGTATACACTGCAGCGCTTAGCCCTCCGTAGCCTTTAAGAATCCCAGCGACTGTGCCCCGACTAAGAGGAAAGTTTCTCATATTTGTCACAAGCACAGTTGTGCTGAACCAAGCACTGCTATTCGTGGCCACACAAAGTGCAATCCATAACTGCCAAACAACAAAGTACAGCATATTGTTCAACTAAAAGAAGAAACGAGAAAGCAAATACCAAAGAGAATTACATTAACTCTTGGAATCATAGGTAGTGTCAACGAAATACAAGCAACAAAAATGGGAACATTAGGAAATTATAGAAGGGAAAATGATAATGAGCATTAGAGGGTATGACTTCACGAAGCAGCAGTGAACAACTTAAAGGACAACATGGCAAATCAGAGCTGGGCAAACCCATAGCATTACTAATAATTAAGCCAAGGAAAGCAGAGATAAAGGCCTAGCCTTAACCAGCAAAAATGACAGCCATACCAATCCAAGCAGAAAAAGCAAGATCGAAGGAAAATGATTCAGCTTCCAAGAAGAAAAGATAAAACATACCGGGACATCTTCTCAACTGTTAGCAGTTGGCCAAGATCTTCGGAGTAAAGGGTGGTCAAGCACCACTAGTTACATGATCAATGCAGAGGCGGAGCCAAGATTTTGAATTATATATGTTCTGGACTATAGAATGACGACTTTAAGTGCTAATAACTGGGTTCTAAATTTAAAATTTGTATCTATTTAATGAATTTCTTAACCCAAACACATTGTTTGAGCAAAAATTACCCGGTTCTGCTGAACCCGTAGCTGGGCTTCTAGCTCAGCCCTTGAATCGATGTAATAACAAATGAGTTATTTTTTAGCCAAGCAACCTAAACACTTCTTCCTCAGAAAATATAAGCTAATTTTCTTTCATGTCAAGCCTAATCCTGATAGTTGAACTGAAATTGTAGAGGCTTAACTCTCAGAACACTTAAATAGGGTAGGCTACTGCTAGGAATTTCAACACAATTTCAGCTATGGAAGTCACTGTAAACCACAAAAATTCAATTAAGCAATCAAGAAATTCTTGAATTTCTTGAATTTCTGTACTCACCCCTACATGCATCAATTTTTGAGCAATCACTACTTTATAAAAACTGATCTTTCTAAGAATTTTTATATTTATAATGATCTCTTTTCAATTACTTTCCCCAAAAATTTTAGATTTCACTAAAACATATAGTTATATAGTACTCATAACAAGAAACAAGATTGCAATAAACATCAGCCAAAGATTAGATCAGTAACATAGAAAAACAAAAAAAAGGAAGAAACTTTACCAGCCAATAAGGCAAGTTCTGAAGAGTTTGACTAAGTGAAAGCCAAAGAACACCATAACCAAAGAAACAAGCAAAAGAACCAATTAAAAGAACAACCCAAGGTGGGAACTTGTTACAAACAAGTCCAGGAATAAGTCCAACATTTTCTCCTATATCATTTGCAACTCCAAGCATAGTAAGCTGCTGTTGATTAAAACCAAGAACTGATTTTAATGAATGAGAATAAAGGGGGAAATTATATGCATTTCCAGAAGCTATTTGTAACCAAACTGCAGCTCCTAATCCTACCCATGGTGGTCTTGTTCCTCCTTTAATGTTCACCATTTTCTTGGAAACCTTTTCTTTCCTTTTTTTCGTTTTAAGGTTTCAAGAATCTTTAAGAAGAGTTTATATTAACAAGAATTTTAAGAGGTGAAGTGAAGTGAGAGCAAAAAGACAGAGAAAATGGAAAAGGGGATTTTTTTTTTTTATATAATATTGATGTAGATGAGATCACCGTGGAGTTTTTTCTTTTTTTTTTGGGAGAGGGGGATGGATCTTGCAGGGTGTTTTGTCTGAAACGTTAGTATGTACAAACAGAGAACAGACCAAAATTTGAACAAACCAGGTTTCTTGGATTTAGTGGGGCTTGTGTTTGTGTTTATTTTTTCTTACTATATTCGGTATTTCTTCGACATAAAAATTATAATTTAAAAATAAATATTTAGAGTTAAACTGAAAAATAGTATTTGGTATTTGAAATTTGAAATTATAGTTGGATAGATATATTTCATTTGAAAAAATATTGTAGTTTTGTGAGTGGGAAAAAAGTTTTTTTTAAAATTTTTTGAAAAATGTATTTTCGAAAAATCTTCAAAAACTTACAAAATTTCATGGACAAATATATTTTAAAATAATTTCTGGAAAAAAGAAAATTTATAAACAAATGGGTCCTACATTAATTCGCACCAACAAGCTCAATGTGTAATATTAAAGCTGTCAATATGGGCCGGGCCGGACCGGGTTAGCCCAGCCTAGCCCACGTGAGCTTTAGCAATTGACGGGCTGGGATGGGCTAGCCCACTATTTTGACGGGCCTTAAATTGGTTAGCCCACCCCAGCCCTATATGGGCTGTGAGTCCCAACGGACCGGCCCTATAATTATATATTTCTTTTTTTTATGTTCTGACCTAAAAAAAGATAAATATTTAAAAGTTAAAAATATTTTATTGGAAAAATTCGCAAAACTTAATAATTTTTTATACTGTTCCAATATAGCACATAAACACTAAAAAAGTAAAAGACAAGACTATATTTCTCATTCACTAAAAGTCAAAACTCAAAACAAACTATTTATGAGAACGTCCATAACGCTTATGGGATATCCAACACATCGTCTTCATCAAACACATTTGGATCCGCTTGTGACAAGGTTGTCTTAACATCTTCACTTTCATCTAGATCTACAATTCATATGCAATATTAATTAGTTAAATATTAAGAATAATTAAATTTAAAAGTTAATAATATTCAAATTCACAAAAAGAAAAAAATATTACAAGTTTGAGTTTGAGAAAGGACGTGCAGCCAATTTCGAGTAATATCAAGTGTGTAGACATTTTCATGATGGATGCAACTTCTGTACTTTGTCAGAACACGCCCACTAATGCTAAATGTTGATTCCGATGCTACAATGGTAATAGGAATACTAAGTGCATCACGCGCTGTTACTGAAAGATCAGGATACTTTCTGAAATGGTCATTTCAATACATGAGAACATTCATCTCTTGAAACATCTCAAGATCAAACTTTGGTTCATCTAAGTAAAGATCCAATTCAGACTTTTCATCGTTAGAGGCAGTATACCTTTTATATTTTACATAAATATTTTTATTAGGCCTACGGGCCGGCCCAGCCTAGCCTCACGGGCCACGTGCTTACATGGGCCGGGCTTAAAAGCTTCATTCTTAAATGGGCTTCAAAAATTCTAGCCCAACCCTACTAAATCACGGGCTGGGCTGGCCCAACGAGCCAAGTCCATATTGACGGCTCTATGTAATATAATATTCTTTACCAAAAGTCGATTCCATTTCAAATGTTTCAACCTTAGATACCCTACCATAATTTTTTATAGTAGTAAATTTGTATCTAAAAACCTCTAATTAAAGATATAAAGGTATTTACAATCGTACCACAATCTTCGGTGATAGATTTATGCCTACCCCCTTAGTATGAGTCAAAAAATAGTTTTTTTACACCATAATTATTTAAAATATTTTGAATTGTGTAATATAGCTTTTATATAGTCTCTCTAACTATATAAATTTTGTTTTGAAATACTTGAAAATTTTACATCCGATTCACACAAAATAACCATTAAATGTAGCTTGAGATTCGCACTTCGAACTCGTTATAAAAAATGGATTTGAAATAATATTATATGTATCTTCTCTTATAAAAATAAATAGAGTAATTGGTTCTTATATTCTCACAGTCAGAATTTATGGTCTAGTGGTATTAGTAAAAAGGATCCTACGTACAAAACCCGGACATTCCAGATATCTTGAACCATGCACAGGGAATAAACTGTACTGCTGTGACCTTAATTCCTAAAGTACAAACTCCAAGTTATTTCAAAGATTACAGGCTCATTGCCTGTTGCACAACTTTGTATAAGATAACCACCAAGGTTCCTACTGCTAAAATTAAAAAAGTCATAGGTGGACTCATTGGTGAATCACAATCAACATTTATTGAAGGTAGAAGCATCACTGACAATATTACATTCACTCATGAATTATTTAAAGGCTATAATAGGAAAGAAATTTCACCAAAATTTGTATTGAAGGTGGATCTGAGGAAAGCATATGTACTCTTGATTGGTATTTTCCGGAGAAAATGCTAGTATAGCTTGGCTTTCCTCACAAGTTTGTCAGATGGATCATGGAACGCATCATAACAACAACTTACTCCTTTACCATGAATGGTGGATTGACAACACTTTTCAAAGGAAGGAGGAGTATCAAGCAAGGCGGCCTCATGTATCCTTATCTATTTGTATTGATCATGGAGTATCTACAAAGGGAGTTTGCACAATTGGAAAAGGACAAAGCCCTTAAATTTCACCCCAGGTGCAAAAAGCTAGGAGTGGTACATGTTTGCTTTGTTGATGACCTCCTTATGTTCTGTAAGGCTGACAAAATTTTCATTAGATTACTGCAGCAGACATTCCTAAAGTTCTCTAATGACTCTGGCCTTCAAGCCAATGCAAACAAGAGCTCCATTTACTTAACTGGCATTTCAAACAACCTAAAACACGACATCTTACAAGAACTGGGCTACTCTGAAGGTACCCTACCTTTCAGATATCTAGGAGTCCCTTTGGCATCTAAAAAGCTATCAGTCATTCAGTGTTGTCCATTAGTGGAGAAGATCACACAAAGGATTAACTGTTGGACCTCAAAATTGCTCTCATATGCAGGTCAACTACAGTTGATCAAGTCAGTATTATTTGGGGTCCAATCTTGCTGGGCACACGTTTTCCTATTACCTAAAAAGGTGTTGAAAATGATTAAAGATATATGTAAATCATTCTTATGGACAGTAACATCTAATGTCTCTAAAAAGGCACTGGTTGCATGGGAGAAAACATGTTCACCACAGGCTGCAGGGAGCCTCAATGTGATTACCATGATCTACTGAAATAAGGCAATGACAAAGCATCTGTGGGCAATGACAAAAAAATAAAGATTGCTTATGGATCAGATAGATTCATACTTTCTATATAAAGCACCAGACATTGGAGAAAACTTCAATACCTAAGAATGCCGTTTGGGTAATTAGGAAAATTCTGGAGATAAAAAGATTCAATCGAGAACTTCAAGGCACTCAGGGAGATCTTAATAGCAGGCTATGCCAATTACAACAGGGAGAAGTATTTAGCATCAACAAGCTCTATTCAAGTACCTCATCAATGTGTCTTTAGCAAGCAAACTAACGAATTGTTTGAGCACTTATTCTTTGAGTGCCCCACAACCAAGGAAATAAGGCCTAGATTGTTGATCTGGTTGGGCCATAGAAGACCTATTCGAGACTGGCAAGATGAAGTAAATTGGATCAAGCAAGGTACTAAAAGGAAAACTAGACATTGGGCAATAGTTACCTGTGTGTTTGGCATGTTGATCTACATTGTATGGAGGAACAAGAACAAGCTCAGATTCCACGGAGGGATGGTAACAATAGAAAGCAGTTGCAGAGAAATCGCAATACACACACACACTAGAGGAAGGACAATACAGAACTAGCAAGGAGCACTTAAACACCTAATTTTTTATCTGATGGGTTAGTATTTTGTTCTGATGATCTAACAAACTTTTATGTAAGGAACCGGATAAAGGACCTGATGCGTAACCAGCACAACCAGTCAGCATAGGACTCACAAGAAATTTGGGCAGTGTAAATCTCACAAGGAACATGCTAGGGACCTGATCCTTTGACATTCTCCTGATAGAAGTACAAGTCAACTTTACAGCTGGAAAGCAGTGGCAGAAAGTGACTTGCCTGCACAATGCATGAAGAAATCTAGGCAGTGTACATTTGAACTCACAAGGAACAGATTATGGACCGAATCCCTTGACATTCCCCAGACAGAAGTACAAGTCAACTCTACAGTTGGAAAGCAGTGACAGTAAGTGACTGCCTGCAACTGTACACACTACAGTGCAGAAACAGTGTAGTAGTTACTTCCTATTGGTTGTAGAGTGTACCAACTAAGTATGGACATCATTCTTGTGATGTCTTTGAGATATAATATCTTGTTTTATGAAAAACAAGATATTCACTTGGGCTACATTCTTCATAGCATTGAAGATCTGCTCCATTGTTGAAGGCTCAAGTGTGTCAAGAACAAGAAGACAACTCCACTACGGATCAGCTCCACCACGAGTATATGTGTGTCCTTAGTTGAGTTGTAATCTTTTGTTTTGTTCTTCATTGTAACTCCTATCTTGCTTTCTTAGAAGCTTTGTTTTAGGAAACTCAAAATCATAAACCATCCGTGTTTGTGTTGTGACTAGTGTAATCATAAGTTAAAGTCTTTGTAACTAGTGAGTAACAAAGTGGCTTGTAGTAAGTGTATTGCAAGTTAGTGTGTTGAAGTCTTTGTAAGAGAGTCATTACAAAGTGGCTTGTAATAGTTGAGATTACAAGTTAGTAAAGTTGAAATCCTTCCAATGTAGGTCGTGGTTTTTGTCCCCTTGAGTAGGGATTTTTCCACGTAAAAATCCAGCTTCTTTTCTACTTGCTGTCTCTGTGTATTTTTTAGGGGACTGGTAGAGGACTAGGTTGCCTTACTGTTTGGTTTTACAGTCTGTTACTTAAGATGAGAACTGATAGATAATCGGGTTCTCTATAAAGTTTGGCAGACGCTTAGTTTCTATCAATTGGTATCAGAGCAGGTTCTTTCTAAAAGGTTAACACCTAGAAAGGATCTCTAATGGCTGCTCCACCCAACTTTGAAGAAGGACAATCAACCTATAGACCCCCAAGATTCAACGGCCAATACTATGGTTGGTGAAAAACGAGAATGCATGACTTCATTATGGCTGAAGACTCCGAGCTTTGGGGCGTGATTTGTGATGGTCCCTTTGTCCCTATGAAGGCTGTTGGAGAGGGAACAAACACTGTTCCAAAGACAAGAAAAGAATACAATGGTGCTGACCAAAAAGTTGTTGAGAAGAACTTCAAGGCGAAGAAGATTCTTGTGTGTGGTATTGGACCAGACGAGTATAATCGCATCTCGGCATGTGAATCTGCTAAGGAAATCTGGGAAGCTCTTCAAACGGCTCACGAAGGGACTACTCAGGTAAAGCAATCCAAAATAGATATGCTGACAACTGAGTATGAACTCTTTAAAATGAAAGAGGATGAGTCCATTCAAGAGACGCATACCCGTTTCACCTCCATAATCAATGAGCTTCATTTGGTCAGAGCAGCAACATCTGAGGGAGAGCAGCTTAGATTTGCAAGGTTCAAGAGATATAACCCTCCTACATTCAGCGGATTGGATTCAGAGAGTGCACATGGTTTTCTAGAGGACTGCCATAGCATCCTCCGCACTTTGTATATTGTTGAGACAAGTGGGGTTGCTTTTACTACGTTCCAGCTTCAGGGAGCGGCTTATTAGTGGTGGCGGGCATGTGAGTCGAGTAGCCCGCCGAGTCAGCTTCACTTACATGGAGTCAGTTTTCAGAGATGTTCTTGAGAAAGTTTTTATCCCAGTCCCTTCGGGATGCATGGCGTATAGAGTTTGAGTAGTTGCGCCAGGGCACTATGTCAGTATTAGAGTATGCATCAGATTCAGTGATTTGGCCAGGCATGCACCTGCCTTACTCGCTACAGTTAGAGGGCGAGTCCGTAGATTCATTGAAGGGTTCATGCATGATATTCGATTCAGTATGGCTCGAGAGTTGGGGTCGTATGTTTCGTTTCAGCAGGTGGTAGGGAACGCTCGTCGGTTAGATGGCATGTAGGACCGGGATAGAGAGAACAGACGAGATCAGGAGAGAGAGTCCAGGGAGGCGAGGAGGCCTCATACACCGGATAGATCTGCTGGTCCTTATTTTGGAGGCAGGGTGCGACACGGTAGAGGTTTTGTGGGTCAGCCATTTCAGTTTGCATTACCGGCTTCGCATGGGGTTTCAGGTACTCGTGGGTCTCAGAGTACTCGTATCACACAGTTTCCACACCACGCCAACAGAGAGGTTATTTTGAGTGAGGAGATACCGGTCATAGGGTGAGAGATTGCCCCAGGCTCTGGGCAGATGTGTTACAGCAGGGCATTCGGGTGAGTAGAGGGCGCCCAAGAGGGGGAGGCCCGACCCGTTGATGTGTTTCATATAGTAGGCTGGAGGCCGTTATGCCAGATGTTATCGTACCGGTATGTTTTGATTTGTTACAAAAGGGCACCATTTGTATTTCATTATAGCTCAGCTGGTCGGGATGAGTTCCCTTATTTGTCGCTTCATTCATGAGTAAATTTCATACTTTGCACTCTATCTTCGTGTTTGCTCCTGTTGGGAGAATTCTGTGAGTGATAGCCCGTGTCTATCATATGTTTCTATTCCTTATTGAGAGATATGGGACTAGTAGTAAGTTCTTGTTGTCCAGTACGGTAGGCTTGATGTGATTCCTGAGTACAGTGGTTACGAGATGTGATTCTTATGCTCCACCGGTGTGGGGGCCAACACGTGTTGTAATTTTGTTGAAGGAAGTGATCTAGTGAAAAGTTTCAGTTGGTGATCCTATTTGTGATGTAGAGTTGAGGGCGAGACCCTCGTGATCCTTCGTGATTCGATGTGTTCGAACCGGGCTGAGCACCGCGGTGGAAGTCATACAGGATGAGATCCTTGTGATTTGTTCATGTGCTTTAATTCTTTCCTTGTTATATTATTTTGTAGGTTAGCATTGATAAAGAGTTGTGCCTGTCGGGCTTGTTTGATAGTTTCCTTATGTGTTCCTCTTTTCATATTCAGTCATTTTCGTTCTGTTCTCCTTGAGTTTTAGCTTGCGGGGTGAGTGCCCGGTGGTATTAGTTGTGGCTGGGTGGTTCGGGTGTCAAGTATGAGGTCCTCGTGTTTCTTGCATTATTACCAGCATGATAGAGGTTTGAAATAGAGTTATATGGAATGTGAGGTTAATTGTCGATGCTGAGTTGATTTCGGGCAGCTATTATGATCAGAAGGGTTATTAAGAGCCTATGTGTGGTGTGTTATGTTGCGTGGTCGTACCTTGTGGGTGTAGGCATGATTTGATGTAGCTGGTTGGGACTGATACCGTATATGGACTTATAATCGGGTCTGTTGGAAATGAGTAGAAGGTGAGAAATTGAGGTATGAGGCTTCTTGGTGGTCATAGAAAGGCTAAATTGCAGTTGTGATGGTGTCATCAGGCTTATGTAAGTTGGGGTGACGTGGGATCACCCACGGGTGTGTGTTGGAAGTATGCAATCAGTGATTGGATGAGTTCGAGGTGAATCTTGGCATGTTCGAGGACGAACAATTTTCTTAAGAGGGGGAGAATGTAACGAATTTGTGGATTTGTTGCTTGTCTTGTTTTTCCCTTGTCAAGTTGTTCCCTTTTGCACTTAGTATTCTGTGTCGTGATTATTCCTTGTGAACGATGTTCTACTGTTTCTTTGTGAATTGAAGTTCTTGTATTGATTTATTCGCCGTATCTTGTGTCATTGTACTGGTTGCTTTGTATTTGATGTGGTGATGTACGAGTCTTCTGCCGTGCTATAGTTGTTGTCTTTGGTTGTTGCATTGCATATTTAAATTGGGACTACAGACGTGTTCCGGGAGCTTTCCCCCTGTACTGCATATTTAAATTGGGACTATGGACGTATTCCGGGAGCTTTTCCCCTGTACTGCATATTTAAATTGGAACGACGGACGTATTCCGGGAGCTTTCCCCCTGTATCAATCATCAAAACAAACTTAGTTAGGCCAACACTAGGAAATTTCCAACTTTCAAATTACTAGCTTTCGACTAAATGAGTCAAATCAACGTAGGGACCTCCGATTTCAATTTCGGGCATACGTCCAAGTCCAAAATCACATTGCGGACCTACGGGATCACCAAAACACCGATCCAAAGTCGTTTACACAAAATATTGACTGTGGACAACTCAAGTTATTTTTAAAATCAAAAAAACATATTTTCTTCAAATATTTACGTAAACCCTTTTCAAAAGTGACACAGACCACACACGCAAATCAAGAATCATCAAATGAAGCTAATGTAGGTCTAGAATACAAGAATAAAGGCTAGCACTCAAAACAACCTATCTGGTCGTCACATTCCATTTGCTTCACATAATCAGTAAATTGCTACTAATATTTTATTCTATTTTGATCTAACTGAAAACCGTACGCTCTATAAGTTCCGAATTTTTTTACAGTGGATTCTCTTGCATCCTACGTCTAAGTTAAAAAAAGAGAATTCTAGAAAGCAAATGCTTGGCTAACAAATTACAAATATTAGTTTTTACTTTGACTTTTGTAATTAATGGATTATTTATAGTTTTTCGTTCAGATGTTCAGAAATGAACTTATAACATTCTAAATAGATAATTCAATCAAAGTTCATTGGCTCGTGGCAAAGCTAAATACTGCTTAATTTAATTATAGTGTCATGGGTTTGAAGTCTAGTGATATTATACGAGATGTTACGCGACACTGCTTTATTAGAAAAATATATGCAGTAATATAAATGAAATATTTTTCTTTTGAAAATCAATGTGTATATATAATAGATCGATGGTGCTTAAAATATAATATAAAGTAAATATAAATTTGACATAAGAAGTAAAATCAAAGAAAATCAAGTTGAGTAATTATAATTGGCATGTTATTGTACGTGTTTCTTCTTTTTAATTTTATTTATGAAGAGTTTTTGGACAGCCTAAAATGATATTCATAGCCTGTGTTTTGAAATATTGTCACTAAATGAGTAAATTCCTCCAATTGTAAAACAAACTTTAGTTACTTTCCGAAATAGGAAAACCTAGATAAATCAGGTAAATAAGTTTAAAATTTTATATATATAGTAGATACGAAAAAAATCCCATTAGTATTTGGAAGTGATTTTTCGATAATAATCGTATATTGTACATTTTTCTAGAGCACGTTATTTGGTTAAAAGATAAGTTTTTGAGTAATAAGTCTTTAGAACAAGAAATAAGACGATCTAACCCAGCTACGAAGAACGATTTGACAGAGAATTATTGACATTTAGGGATTGTAAATATTAACAAATCCTACAAAACGAGGAATTTCTAAATCGTTAGAGGGATAAGAGAACACAATGGGAAAACTTGGGCCAGTTTTTTCTTTCTTTGTTTAAATAATAATTACCTACGTGGAAGGGGAGCCTTGGAATAACAGTAAAGTTGTCTACGTGTAACTTATAGGTCACGGGGTTCGAGCCGTGAAAACATCTATTAATATTTGCATTAGGGTAGACTGTCTACATTATGTCCTTTGGGGTACGGCCTTTCCCGAACTCTACGTGAATACGAGATACTTTGTGTACCGTGCTACCGTAAATAATAATTACGTAGTTCCAACGTTGAAGTTTTTATCTAGAACAACAGAATCAAGAGAAGCAACAAACTAAACCCAAGTGAGATGTTTTATTGATTTAACATTTTTAGGTGGACTGATATTTGAAAATAAACTCCTTTTTTTCTTCTATAATCTAAGACAAGAAGACAATTTTCCTGAAAATGAAACATAGGTGGCTTCAATTATATTGGTTATTCAGATCTTAGCTTCTACTCCCTACCTCTCAGGATACATTATTCTTCAGGAGTTTTAACTCTTGGCAAATCAAGTACAATCGAGTTTTTCTTCAAATTTACAAAGTGTTGATTAGGAGTCTCTCTAATGGCAGGATCGACATCATCTTCAGCATGGTTTGGAGAAAACCCTTTGTTAATTGCGTTATGAAATGTAACACCTTGTGGCAATATCCCAGGAATCGAGCTTCTCTTCAATTCACTAGGGGCAGGACTAACAGCATGTTCATCATGGTTTTGGAAAAGCCGTTGGCCATTAGCTATATGAAATGTAACACCTTGTGGCAATATCCCAGGAATCGAGCTTCTCTTCAATTCACTAGGGGCAGGACTAACAGCATGTTCATCATGGTTTTGGAAAAGCCGTTGGCCATTAGCTTTATGAAATGTAACACCTTGTGGCAATATCCCAGAAATCGAGCTTCTCTTCAATTCACTAGGGGAAGGACTAACAACATGTTCATCATGGTTTTGGAAAAGCCGTTGGCCATTAGCTTTATGAAATGTAACTCCTTGTGGCAATATCCCAGGAATCAAGCTTCTCTTCAATTCACTAGGGGCAGGACTAACATCATGTTCACCATGGTTTTGGAAAAGCCGTTGGCCATTAGCTTTGTGAAATATAAGACCTTGTGGCAATATCCCAGGAATCGAGCTTCTCTTCAATTCAATAGGAGAAGTACTAACATCATGTTCACCATGGTTTTGGAAAAGTTGTTGGCCATTAGCTTTGTGAAATATAACACCTTGTGGCAATATCCCAGGAATCGAGATTCTCTTCAATTCACTAGGGGTGGGACTAACAACATGTTCACCGTGATTTTGAAAAAGTTGTTGGCTATTAGCTTTGTCAAATGTAACACCTCGTGGCAATATCCCAAGAATCGAGCTTCTCTTCAATTCACTAGAGGTAGGACTAATATCATGTTCACCATTGTTCTGAAAAAACCGTTGGCCATTAGATTTGTGAAATGCAACACCTTGTGGCAATATCCCAGGAATCGAGCTTCTCTTCAATTCACTAGGGGCAGGACTAACAGTATGTTCACCATGGTTCTGGAAAGGCCGTTGGCCATTAGCTTTGTGAAATGTAACACCTCGTGGCAATATCCTAGGATTACCTCGAAGATAAGGCCTCTTAGGCACAATCGATCCAAAATTAGGATTAGAAGCACTTTGGCCAATTATAGGGTCAGTGTCATCTTCACCTGGATGTATAGTAATCCCTTTGCTTTTTTGAAGTAGACTCCATTGTGGCAATAGGCCAGGATTATATCTAAGATAAGGCCTCTTTGGAATTTTTGTAAGCTCAGCTTTTGCCAAGATAGCTCCACATGTTATTATGAAGAAGAAGAGAGGGAAAATGGAGTTTTTTTGCACCATTTTTTGCTATGAGACTCCAATACAGAAATAGCCACTTAAAATTAACAAGGGGAGAAGAGTTATTATATAGTTGCTTGGAGATTTAGACTTAGATGTATATGAAGCATTTACTCTATCTACTAAATGAAATAAGAATAACAGCCTTGTTAATGAAAAAAAACAGTTTCAGTATTGGAATTAATTGTGGTTATATAAGTTGCTATTTTGACAATAACAGTAAATAAGTTATTTTTTATTTTTGTATAAATTAATACTTTTGAGTCAATAAATTGTTCTCCATTAATTGTGGTCATCGTCCGTTATGCTGCTATTTTTGTTTTTTGTGTGGTGTTAGTTGAAACTTCAAAGTTTTCACATAATTAAAGATTTGGTAAAAACAAAAGTAGGAGAAATTTTAATTAAACAAGAATAGTGGGATTTGATTATTTTATTTTTACTACATTCGAATAATCATGCAAAGGAGATTTGAAATCTTGATTGAATAAGATTTGTGAAAATCTAGACTTCTATAGAAGGAAAATGGTATATATAGGTAAAAACAAACGTGAGACGAAATAAAAAGGCAGATTTGTTAGGTGTAAAAAAAAAAAGTGTATATAGGTATATTTAACATAAAACTGAACAAAAAAAATTATAACGGGTCACAAAATCAATTGACTAAGTATATAATCCATCTGTTTTAATGTACGTAACATAATTTGATTCGGTATGAAATTTAAGAAGGAAAAATATATTTTTTAAAATTGTGGTTTTGAATATTTTACTGTTAAATTTCTCTATAACGGTATCATTTTTAGGATATTTTTTGTCACGGCCCGGAATTCACACCGTCGAGACCGTGATGGCGCCTAACATTCCACTTGCTAGGCAAGTCATGTTAGAATATTATTAAACCAATTCTACTACAATTCAGTATTAACGGTAAGTAAGCCATAAAAAATGCGGATTATTATAACAAACCTCATCATTTATCACTATCCGGATCTGGTGTCACAATTCTCAAGCATTCTAGAATTACTACAAGTACAAGTCTGAAAGAAGTACAACTGCTTGAATGAAAGAAACAATAAAACAGAAAAGATAGACGGGGACTTCAAGGTCTGTGAACGCCGATAGATCTACCTTGAGTCTCCAAAGTGCAGGTCCAACAGCCAACTCTCGATCAACCAGAGCCGGTGCCAAAATCTACACAGCAAATGCAGAGTGCAGTATCAGTACAACCGACCCCATGTACTGATAAGTGTCGAGCCTAACCTCGATGAAGTAGTGACGAGGCTAAGACAAGACACCTACAATCAAACTTGTACAGTTTAACGGTGTATATACAAGCAACAGTAAAGAACTAAACACGTCACATCGGGAGGGGAAACATGCTGAGGGAAAATACAAGATAGCGAATTACAGCAGAAAGATAACTTGAATAGTAAATATACTATGAACCAACAAGAATCAATGAACACCATAAAGGAAAAGTGCACGGCATCACCCTTCGTGCTTTTACTCTCATCCTCACCATAATATAATAGAAACAGGACGGCATCACCCTTCGTACATTAACTCTTATAACATGGCACAACAATTACCCTTCGTGCATTACACTCACAATATGGCACTGCATCACCCTTCGTGCATTAACACTCTCAATCTCACATAAAGTCAATAGAAACGGTACGGCATCATCCTTCGTGCATTAACACTCTCCCTCACCAAAACAATGAACAATGACAGTAGGGAGGTAGAAACAACGAGATCAAATCTTACTTCGACATTCGGTTCCACAATACCAACCTCAACTTGATTCAACATCAATCAATACCAAAATCTGTAAACATGGTAATAATGATCACCATTACAATTAACTAGTCTAAGCATGAATAATATGATCAAGGAAAGCAACAATTACAAGAATATGACCTACCCGCATGCTATAACCCGACAACAACGTATAGGTACTCGTCACCTTACTTATACGTGGTACCCAACATCTAAACACGTAGCAAATAGACAATTAAGTCCTAATCCATGAAGCCAAGGTTAACCACGGCACTTACCTCGCTCCAACAGCCAACTCAAAGCTCAATCACAGATTTTCCCTTCAAACAAGCCTCTGAACCAATAGAATCTAGAAAATTACCAACCAAACAATTCAAATAAAGCCTTCGCAACTACCCACGATTGTAAAGAATTCAATTTAAGCCATTTTTGAAAAAGTCAACAAAAGTCAATACCCACGCTTGCTTGGTCCAAACCCAAAATTCAATTACCTATTCACCCCCGAGCTCGATTATATAATTGGTCTTGGAATCTGACTTCAATTTGAGGTCTAAATCCCTAATTTATCAAATCCTTAGTTTCTACCCAAACACCCCCCCCCCCCCNAAACCTTAGGTTTTTGGTTGAATCTTATGAAAAAGTATTGAAAGATTGAAAGAAATTAGTTTAAGATCACTTACCAATGATTTGGGGAAGAAATATTCTTTGGAAAATTGCCTCTTGTGTTTTAGGTTTTGAAAATTTGGGAAATGAAACAAAAATTCCGTTTAAGTATCATTTTCTTCAGCTGCAGATGTCGCAATTGTGATATGGGCTTCGCAAATGCGACATTTTCTTCGCAAATGTGAAAAGAATTCTAGGCCTGCAGTCTTCGCAAATGCGAACACGTGTTCGCAAATGCGAACGGAAGATGTTCTAAAATGCGACCAATACTTCGCAAATGCGAAGTCCACCCCCCAGCCCAATTGCTCGCAAATGCGATGGGTTCTTCGCAATTGCGAGGCTCTGTCACGACCCAAATTTCCCCTCTGTTGGGTATCGTGATGGAACCTAGTATTAAGGACTAGGTGAGCCTACTTTCATGGAATAGAAATAATAATAAATAAAATCTAATATTTTTCAAAATTAAATAATTTTTCATACATTGCATATTCCCAAAAATCCGGTAGTACAAGTCATAAGCTCTATAAAAAGTTTTACTACAACTTCTAAATAAAATTGTTAGGGGGTAAGTGAAAACAGTATAAATACAAAATAGGAAGGTGACTCTGAAGCCTGCGAACGCAGCAGCAGGTTACCTTGAGTCTCCTCAGCAAGAGTCAGCACAACTACTAACAATCAATACCTGGATATGCACAAAAAATGTGCAGAAATGTAGAATGAGCACACCATAACAGTGCCCAGTAAGTATCAAGACTAAACTCAGTGAAGTAGTGACGAGGATTAGTCAAGACACACACTGGTCTAATAAATCAACAGGCATAAATATGGTAATGACAGGGCATGACACCTATCTAATGACTACACAACATAGTTAACAACATAACAACTGCAATGCGGAAGGAAATACAACAATTAACGAGGGAACATAATAAAAATACACAGAAGGATGGATGGGAACACAACCCAAGTCCAGAACTCACAACACAATAAGGACAAGTAGTAACTCAACACCGCATTAGTCTCCACACAAGGATTTGTCCACAAATACCATTAAAATGGTCCAATCTTCGAGTGTAAACTTTCACCCGCAATTTTCTATATTGAAAACTTTAAGGTAAGATCCTTTTTAAAGGGAAAATTCTTTTGAAATATAATTTTCCCAATAGATTTCTCTTAGACATAATTTTCTTCAAGATCAAAGCTTTTCAAATATATTTTTCCAAAGAAAGTGTCCTTAAAACATAATTTTTCTGCAACATAAACATTTTTCAAATATTCTCTTCCAAAGGGATATCCTTCAACATAGTTTTGTTTAACATAAACATTTTTCAAATATCCTTTTTCCAAAGGAATGTCCTTCAACATAGTTTTATTCAGGATAATTATTTTTCAAATTGGACTTTCCAATATAATTGTCTTTCAAACATAATTCCTTTGATAAAATCTACAGGGATCCCGTCCTGTAGTCCCGAATTCATCACACAATACTGAGGATCTCCCGGAATACGTTCGTAGTCCCAAAATCAATATGCAGTACAGAGGGAAAGCTCCCGGAATATGTCTGTAGTCCCAATTTAAATATGCGGTACAGGGGAAAGCTCCCGGAATACGTCTGTAGTCCCAATTTAAATATGCAAAGGAACTCAAGCATGAAAGAGGTCCATACACAATGTACACATACATACACGGACATATTCGAGCACATGCTATGAACATGAAGGAAGCTTAAGTGGTTATATCTGATATCTCCTGAACAAAAATGTTGCATAATTGATAAGGAGCAGAACTCCTTATTTGAAGAGAACTCTATCCTAGATAAGGGAAGAGTTAGAAGTTGAAGATAACTAGAACTCTTCCACCAAGGAAGAGTAAAGCATTAGATTTCTAGTTATTTCCTATTCTACTAATTCTATATATTTTAGGATGCTCTCATTTTATAGGTACGTAAAAATGCTGTAGTTAAACGTGAGTTGAGAGCAAAATAACAAGGCATTTTGCAAGCATTTCCTGTGTTATTCAAGTGTGCGAACCTGAAGCTACATGAGCCAAATAGAAGAACCAATTCCAAGTGTCTGTCTTATATTCTAGTTCAATTGTAGTAGAGCTTTTGGGTTGTACCTTTCATCTTTCTTTAGAAGCATTTGTACTAGGTACTCTGAGTGTAGTGTTCAAGTTAGAGTTAACTTAAAATTGTTGGAACAGTCCGAGGCTGGTTGCCACAGAGGGTTAGAGGTAACCGTAGGTTTACAAGAGTTTTGGAAACACTATTTTTATCTCAGTAACTTAGTGAAGTGCTGGGAAAAATCCTACTGGGTAGTAGGTCGTGGTTTTTTTACCTTTTGGGCCAGGTGTTTTGCACGTAAAAATACTTGTGTTCTTTACTTTCTGCATTTATTATTTCGCAACAGTAGTATAAGGAACACATAGAAAAGCCATCTTCTTCTATAATCTATGCGCGTGAAAAATTGGACACCACATAAATCACCCTCTGTTGATACCCAATTTTTTCTCAAATTATTTTTTAATTTGCATTTACACCTTCAAAATCAGGCTTTCATAGCAATTGATATTTTTCTATAATTTTCCCCTATTTTTGTTAATTTATCCAGTATTTTATTTCTAATAATCAATTATAAAATTAAATTACAAATGATTTCAAAAATATTTCTTGACTTAATGTATTATTTTTGGTCGTATTAAGACAAAATTACTATACAATTAGCCAAATTGGCACTCCTTGGCCGTAGTTGCAATAACTTTGCAATTATAGTCTAATCATGTGTTTTATGCTATTTTTCCCAGTAATTAGTCATTTATATTTTTAAAATACTAATTAATCATTTTAATTTAATTTACTAAGCATCAATTTCATCTTTACAATTATCAGCTATTTTATAAATTATTTTTATTAATTTTAGTTGGGTATTTAACAATTAGCCCTTTTATTTAAATTCTAGCCTAAATTAATCTTGGTCCCTAACCCAATTAAACTAGCCCAGAACCCCCAAGCCCAATACAATATCCTACCCGGCCCAACCCCAAACCAATCTGAGCCGTTGATCAAATTAGATCAACGACCCAGATTTTTGTTACCATAATTAAACCTACCTAACCCCCTGACCCCATCTTATTCTCACTGCCTCTCATCTCTCTACTTTCTCTCTCTCTAGTCTCTTCTAGAGACTTCATGTCTCTTCATGTTTCGATGGATCTCTTCATCTTCTCCGGCCATCCCTTTGCCGGAGACCGTGAAACCTTCACCACCCTCCTGCCTCTTGTGGTTCCCTCACGCCAGTGTTTGCCATCTCTAAGGTCTTCAAGATACCTGGGTTGAATCCTCCTATCCCAGGTCTTGCTCACCATTCTCCGGCCACCTCCGTCCGTTCGAGTAAGATCTATAACTTCTGGGTTTAAACCAGTAACATTTTTTGAGGTTTCTCTCATCTTTCTGGGTTCTCTTTGAAACCCTAATGCTTAAACTCCCCAATTCTTTTAGATCTATGATACATCTGTGTATATTTTAAGCTATTTTGATGTTTTCTCAAATATTTTCAGATGTTCTCTCAAAATAACTCTTCGTTTTCAACTAGGGTTTCATGACCCCTTCTTTAAACGGTTTTCCTACAATTTTTTTAGTATTCTCCTAAGATTTCTACTGTGTTTAGCGATATATTGGAGTCTCTCTTTACCTGTGTTGAAAACCCTAATTTCTAGTCCTAAACCCTAGTTCCTGATTTTGTGTGTGATGATATTACTTGCATATGTGTCTCTGTTTCATGAGCTTTGTGATTCGCTGATGCTTTACCCTATGGTGTTCATATATGTATCTGATTTTCTTGCTTCTTCTTCTTAGATCCATGTTTACCCTGTGATACATATGAATCCCTAACTTTATATGGTTTTACTCTACTGTGATTACTAAGGTTTCAGATTTCTTGAACATTATATATTTAATTCATGTTAGTTAATGTTGTCCTTGTTTGAGTCATTAATTCCCTGGGATTGGTGTCCTTCACTGATCTCCTAGGGTAATACATTACTGATTTTGATCCATGGGTTATTCACTTGTCTTATTTGATTAATTCTACTGTCTAATCGATTCTTAATTAGATTTTTTGAACCTAGGCTAATTACTTGTTCTATATGCTGAAATTATTTTTCCTGTGTGTGGTATTCCAGTCGTCATACATGATACATTTCCCTAATTGATACTAATTTCCAGTAATATGTACCTCACTTGAGGGTTTCCTGTTGATTTCCATCCTTCCCTACCTTATTTTTCATAGTTAATCACCCTGTTAAGCTGATTCTTAAACATTCCTTAATTAGAGTTTGTTGAACCTAGACTCTATTATATGCTGTATACTTGTGCTATGCTAAACTATTTCCTTATATGTTAATTCAGCCTCATATGGTTTCATTCCTTATTTGGTATTTCTTATTACCGTCTGAATCTTAAACTCCTTGATTAAAGGAAGTCATCGCAACTAACCTGATTCTAATTGGTATATTTCTATAATTATTATTGAATTATTATTCTTACCTTATTCCTTCTGCATGTTTTAAAGCTATAAGTACCCTACTCTCTCATTAACAAAGATACGAACACTGGGGTTCAAAAACTATCTCTTACACTAAAAGAATCTCTGCTCTCTCTCTCTCTCTTGTGCTATTTGCTACTGTTTAATTGTTAGCCGGCTGCAAGCCAAGGCTAACCATTGTGCTCTCTCTCTCTTGCTCTTTTCATTCTGCTTGCTCTCCTCTTCAATGGTATGTCCTAGTTTAAATTCAAATCTCCAACAACAATATGATTCTCTATTTGTTTCAGTTCTTACTGTTTCTAGTTTTCTTCTATTTGTGGTTCTTTTGCGAAACCTGTAATTAAAATACATCAGTAGCATGTTGTTATGTCTTCCCTTTCCTTTGAACTATTATACCCCCTTTATGTGTGTTTCTGAGCATGACCTACCAACTGTTTCCTACTTGTTGTATATTTACTCCAAATCCCTATCACCCCTCTATGTGGTTCTTCATGTCTGGTTTCGTGACTATGCCAGTATCGGCAGTTTCCGAGCATGTTTAAACCAATCCTATATCTTTTGCTGGATTATTGTGTTTGCAGCTAAATGTTCTATGTGTCCCCACCCCCAGTGTCCTTGATTGTCGTGGCTGAACCTGCCTTGGTTCTGTGTGCTTCGGCTATGTATGAACTCATTTTTTAATGTTGTGTTTAGACTGTTTCTTATTACTATACTCTCTTTTTAAAATATGTTTTACTAAACAGACTCTCTCGTTTATGAAATGTTTCAACTAAATCTCTTTCAAAACCTTTTCAAAACTCATCCCTTGCACTTCACCTGATTCCTAGACCTTTAAGTTTTGTCCCCTCAGTGTGAGCACTGCTTTGGGACCTTGAGTTCCCTCTGAACTCTGACACACTGAGGCTGGTATTTCCACACTGCACATGCTCTATCTTGACTATGAAATCTGGGTGTGAGCATTGCCCGGGAGACCTTGAGGTCCTTAGGGAACTTTGACACACCCGGACTGTGAAAAGGCTATGAATACCATATGGCATAAGGTTTGGAGGATTTGGGCCTGAGTGAAGGCTCCCTATAGAATAACTTCTTATTTTCTACTTTGTTTATGCAATTCATAATTCCTGGCTTGTAATAATCTGTAAACGACTCATGGGGGCTGGATAGTGAAATGGGAGGGGTAACTACGCATGCTTAGTTATTATAAGGGTAGGAACCATGTTTTAAGCTTTATTTCTTATCTCCGCAATAGAAATCATGTGTAGGTTCGCATCCATGCATTAAAAATTCTGCTCTTTAGGTCCCATGTATACTGTTTCAGCATCTTGTTTCAGTATTGTCATTCATCACTTAAAAAAATCTGTGATAGGGTAAATAACGTTAATGATTGGTATCTTCTGCAATCATGTTTCATATTGCTATGCGCACTTAGAAATCCTATCCCTAGGATAACATTAACAAGCTGTACTCTTGCTATTCCTGAAATGGTGCATAATATTGTGATTTTATGTGTATTTAGAAATCCTGTTTAGGTTATTATGCATCATGCTGCATTAGACATCATGCTATAGGATCGTACTCATTTAACTGCACCTAGTCTAAATACAGATATCTAAAACAATCCCCTGTTCTAAATAACTGGTAATTAGTCCTTGCACATCTTCAACACCTAGAATTGCATATTATTAACTATAAACAACCTAGAGTCGTTAACAAATCTGAATAACTGTTGCATGTTATCCTACACCTAGGCAAGCCTTAGGTAATCAACTTAAAAAATAAAATCAGAATTGTCTTTTGTGATTAGTGTTCAACTGTCAGCGTGCTTAAAACCAGTAGGCAAGCCTGATTAAGAATTCTTCTCTGAGTTATGCAATAAGTCTGTCTTTGTTATTATCACTTAGATACCATGCGTAGGATCTGAATCTGGACCTTAATTGTGTATGAGACATGTTGTTTATGTGTACTGTTTGTGGAGGTCTTTGAGCCCTTTCCTGTTTATGTGCTACCCTTTATCTGCAGTTCTACTTGTTCATTATATGTCGCCTTAGAATTTTCACCTTTAAAACCTGAGGGTCTTCCTAGCACCTCCTTTAGGACAGGAGTCCTAATTTCCTCCGGGACTGATAGGAAGGGACGGGTAACAGCATGCAATAGAGGTCGAGACCAACACTCGATTTAGTTTATTTTACGGGGTAGGAAAGGGTAGAATATGGATATGATGACCGGTGCGCTAATACCACGTGCAGCCCCTCTTCGAGGAGTGATTACTGGGTATTGCATTGATGTGATCCATATTATTATAAACGTAGGATAACTTTTATATGCTTAGATTGTAATCCATTCAAAAGCTAATCTTCTTTACTGTTTTCAAACATCTGGATGCTTAAGACTTAAATCCCCTCTTATTTGAGCCTTTATTTGTTTGTTTGCTAAGCCATACAAATTCACAGAAACCATTTCGCCAGGAACCACACTTGTGGATCCTGAGGGGTGCCTAACACCTTCCCCTTAGGATAATTTCAAGCCCTTACCCAATCTCTGGTTAGTAATGTAGTTGTAATTGAACCCCTTAGGTGCCCTAACGCACTGTTAAAATCGTTAGGTGGAGAATCTTCGAAATATGCAAACCCCTTCCCAAAAGAAACGAGTTGTCTCAACCAATGTCATAAACCCCTTTCAACCGGGCCCCGAAAGGAGCTCTCGAGGAAAATGGGGGCGCAACAGCATGGCGACTCTGCTGGGATATCCAGGCTTTTACCATTTCAAATTATTTCATGAATTTTTGCCTTTATTTTTATTTAAATTCCTGCACCCTTTCCTCTTCCCTTTATATGCAATTAATTGTTTACTTCAGGTATTTAATTTTCCTCAAAGACGAAACTGACATGTCTCTTTGTTTTCTTTTGTAACTGCTTTAAATCATTACTGCTATTTTACCGCTTTCTTTAACGTGCAAATATGTGACAACTTGTTCTAATACTTATTGTTGCATAATCGTGCTCAACATTCATACTTCACTCGTGCCAAACAAAATACTATAGCAACACTTGATGAGTGATTGCGCTCTCTTATATTATTACTCACTAAATTTGGAAAGGCTTAATTGCGGTAAAACTAGTCGATCAGCGGTGCAGTCAACGGTTCCGTGCCTTTCCCCCTTGAGTTGTCCACTCAAGGGTACCGGTCTAAAACCCCATAGAAACCTTACTTTGTTGCACTGTTGCATGCATCATGGTCAGACCTAGTCGAGCTAAAGTGTCGTCCGCACGATAGCTTTTAAGATAGACTTATCCAAAGTCCACTGGGTTTCCCTAAACCCAAACGGACGCACTCACGTTCTGTGCATTTATTTGGAGAATTAAATGCTTCCTGCTAATTATTGACGTTAAATAGTCGAGTCCGGTGGGGGTAAGGGCCTAGCCTTATTTGCTTTGCAGAAAAATGAGGCACGAAGTCTCCATATTCGGCATGGTCTCTAATATCCACCCAAGGCTGTTGAGTTGGTGGAGGATCTGCACTCTAGCGACAAAGCTATCATCAGGAAACACTTGGGTAACCTACCATCTCTCCTGGAAATCCAGCCTAACAAAATGATAATAGAGGCTGCTACCTTATTCTGGGATCGTGAAAGGTCCGTGCTCTGCTTTGGGAACATCGAAATGACACCTTTGATAGAAGATATAGGAGGGCTGGCTAACCTAGTATGGGAAACTCCAGGGTTGTTGATGCATGAGAACTTGATGCGAGGCTACAATTCATGGTTTAATATGTTATATGCCTTACATTTTATGTGCGTTAATGATAAAAACACATTTTTTATGTGCTTAATGGAGTTTATTTCATGTGTAGGTGAAGTGGAGATGGAAATGGAGCTAAAGGGATGCAAATACGTCGAAAATACGCTTAAGGGTCGAAGAGGAAACACCCGGGCGATAGCCAGGCGTTTGACCCCTAAAGCCAGACAGCCCCTGACGTTAAGGGGGCGTTTGGCCCCTAAAGCCAGGCATCCCCTGGCGATAGTGGGACGTTAGAGCCCAAACGTCAGGCCTGCCCTGGCCTTAAGAGGGCGTTTGAGCCCAAACGCCCGGGGTCCCAAGTTCGGTCAATTTCGAGTTTTGACGAGTTTAATTGTTTCCCGGTTGGAATAGAAGTATCCTACACGTTTAGGGTTCGTCCTAAACATATAAATAGACCCCAAAAATACAACTTGAAGAGGACTTGAAGAGGATTTCGAAGGATTCTAATAGAGGAAACCATTGAAGTGACAAAACAGTGATTTTTACATCTTTTATTCATTACTTTGTAGTTCAATTATGAAATTTATTTTGGGTTTGAT
>MDKI01138550.1:0-43763 GCA_005239505.1 Nicotiana paniculata
CTAGACTAAAAGACAACAAATGGAACTGGTTCTTCTAGCTGGTTCAAGTAGCTCCAGATTCGCGCTCTCCAATTTGGCTCGAACTGGTTGCAAAAAATTTTCACGAATTTTGTTCTCAATTCTTGATAAGTTTCTATTTTTCTGTGTTTATATACAATAAGAATAATCTGCAATTTATAGGAGTTAGTAGATAAGGAATTAACTAGAATCCTAATGAAACTCTTCCTTGGTGGAAGAGTTCTAGTCAAACTCAACTCCTAAATTCGTCCTTATCTTAGATTCTATTCTTATTGAATAAGGAGTCTTTCTCCAATTTCCTCCAATTTCGTTTTTTCAATCTTTTCGATCAGAAGATATCTCAATTTTACCAGAATACATTTATATCATGCATGTGCATCTCATATGACTTTAACTCTGTTGGTCTATATCACCTGTGATGGACCTGGTTCATCTCGGAGTTCCTTTGTCAATCTTCAAAACCATTTCCTTTCTTGGGCCAACAGACTGTATTTTGAGATTCTATAGGTTGCACTATTGTTGCTATTTTCATATATTTAAGATTATTAAGTTACATAATTTGAGTTTATTATTACTGTGAAATTTTTGGCTTGCCTAGGAAGCAGTGTTAGGTGCCATCACGACTGCAGTGAAAATTTTGGTCGTGATAAAAATATATTAATCAATCAGATCATTTAACCAAATCCGAATGATGATGATGATGATGATGATAATGATGCAAGGCTTTCTCTCTTCTCAAGTTTTTAAGAGCTAGAATAATAACTTCATTATATAAGTATAGAGATTTTCTTTTCATTTTCCGACGAGGCACAAAGCTCCTTACTAAAAAGAAGCTTTTTCAGACTTTTTGTTTTCCCTCCAATTCTTTCCCTTCTATTTTTTATTCACACTTTAATTCAAAACCCAACATAAATGACAAAAAATAAAGCTCTAATAATATTTAAAACCTGAATTTGAGGAAAGGGTCGTGGAGTAAAACATCTATTAAAGTAGGGATCATCTATAGAAACACTCAGACCAGTTCTTAGAGTTTTAGGACTTTTGAAGTCAACTACGGAATCAGAAAGACCAAATTTGGAAAAAGGAGACAATAGTTTGCCCTCAACTTCTACACTTTAATGAGTCTCTTTGAAATAAAATTGTTGATAGAGATGCAATTATATACCATGAAAATGCGTAGGACAAACTCTAATTTTTGAAAGTATTTCTATAAAAAATTATATTTTTGATGAAAGAGCTTATCAAAATAAGCAGTTTTGAAAATTTGGACAAACAAAACTGCCTTGTTTAAAAGGAAAAGAACTAAACTGTCCAAATCATGTTAAAGACATCAATTCTGCTGGCTCTACTGCTTATGGACAAATAATAGCTATTGTTTATAGGAAAATGAGTATCACAATTTTGTGATTCAAGCATGACGATAATTACATTGATTAGATTTTAACTCTACGGTATTCGTGAGAGTTCACCACATAAGATGTGTGATTTCGACTTCCCCTCTCTCGTCCAATTATTCCTCAATTTATTTTCTTTTTTCAAGCATAACTCAACTTATCAGTACGACTTAACTTTATTTTGATTTTTCTTAGGTGCGTGTAGTGTTGTTTTATGAATAAAGTAGAGTAACTTTAGTGTTATTCGAGCACACTTACATTATGGGATACTGTCATCTACATGCAGTTTTTACCACTTCACGACTACAATTGATAAGAAAGTATTAATAACAAAGCTCTTTTTTCTTTTTAGTACTCTAGTAGTTGAAATTAGCTTGATTAATTTAGATTCACGTCATATAAGATTTATTAAAGGGGAAAAGGCTCCCTACTATAAGTTTTTTCATTTGTAATCTCAAATCCAAGGTCGCAGATTAAGAGTGAAACCATTTCATCCACCCCATCACAAAACAAAGATCAACATTGTTTATTAGGTGAAAGGTTTCAATATCCACAGATTTTTCTCTCTACTTCCTTCTCCTTTCTCCTATTAACATGCCCGTTTTAATTTCTCTTCAGAAAAAAAGAGAGGTTAAAATAAGGGTAGGCCAAACTGAGACTGGATCAAATGATTTAGTTAGGTGAAAATGTTAAGTACGTCAAGAGTAGTTGATGGAGGCGGAAAATGGCTATGAACATTTGATTTCTTATCTAATTGATCAAAACGTTATTAATGTTTGACATGCCACTATCGACATTACGTAAGATCCTTTTCACTGTCTGTTTTGGCTCGGCATAATGTCTCATCGCAACTAGGAATATTAGTTTGACTATTTTATTTAGTGATATATAGTTTCTAAAATACATCAATCAAAAAAAATTGAAGAGTTTCTGAAAATCTTCGTCTTGAAATTTGAAAGATTATATTATGTTGCTTAAATTCAAACATGTGGCCTATATTTTATGTCGATTTGCTACTTTTCAGAACTAATTTCTCTTCTAGAAGAAGAATTAGCAAAACGGGACAAATTAATGCACATCACACAATGGCTCTTTGTTTTATTTAGTACTATATATTAATCAAGTTGTGATCACAATTTCGTGGGGAAAAAAGAAAAGTAACGCCAAAATAATACTTTTCTTAGACATATATATATATATATATATATATATATATATATATATGTCGGAGAATAAAAATAGAAGAACCAATAATAGGGGAAACACAATTATAAAGCAAGTTGTTAAGCTTTAGAGGAAGGTGGTTCAGCCAACAATATGCGTATACAACAGAATTTCGCTTTGGCCTTTGGGCTTCATTTCCTAGAAGATCAAAGAAATCTTTCTTCGAAATTACGTGCCAACCTCCAAGGAGGCAAATATAGTTTTTTGAAATAGTATTTGTTAGATTGCTAAGCCAACTATCTACAAACTTAACAAAAGCTGGGATTATAACAATCCGGTCGGTTGTTTTGAGTATTCTAGCCTTGTTCCCCTATTTGCTGCTTCTTCAATATTTATTTGTGGTTATGTGTCATGTCGGGGTGGTTGGTTTGGTTTTGGGATATTTCAGAGTGAATTGGGACACTTAGTCACAAGGTTGGAAGCATAAGTTGGAAGAGTTGACCGCATTTTGACTTTTGTGTAGACAACTCCGAAATAGAGTTTTGAAGGCTCCAATAGCTTCGTACGCTGATTTTGGACTTAGGTGTATGTACGAAATTGAATTTGGAGGTTTGTAGGTTGATTTGAGGCTTTTTGGCGAAAGTTGGAAAGTTAAAAGTTTGGAAGGTTGAGAGGTTTGACCGAGAGTTGAGTTTGCTAATACCGAGTTTATATTTTAGTTCCGGAAGTTGGAATAGGTCTGTTGTGGCATTTGGCGCTTGTGTGCGAAATTTGGGGTCATTCGTAGTTGGTTTGATATGATTCGACATTAGTTTTAGAAGTTGGAAGTTCGTTAGTTTTATTAGGCTTGAGTTGGGGTGCGATTCATTATTTTTATATTGTTTGATGTGATTCGAAGATTCGAGTCTTATTATTTTTAGGACTTGTTGATATGTTTGGATGGGGTCCCGGGGGGCTCCGCGGTGTTTCTGATGGTTAACAGATCATTTTGGACTTAGTGTTGATTGCTGAAGGTTTATCGCTTCTGGTGTAATCCTATGTGCGGTGGACTTGGCCACAGGTGCAGCTGAAGGGTTGCATAAATGAAGTGGGAAGCTCCAGGAAAGGTATGCAAATGCGGACTACTGACTGCAGGTGCGAAGCCACATATGCGGCAAGGAGAGCGCAGGTGCAGAAAGTGAGCTAGGCAACCACAGAAGCAGACGAAGGTGTGAGGGCCTAACCGCAGAAGCGGTAGGTCCGAACTTAAGTAAAATGCGCAGGTGCATGATTTTGATCGCAGAAGCGGTCCCACATAAGCGGACAATTAGGGTGCAGGTGCGGGACTGTTGGGCATGAAGTTAAATCAAAGGGTTTTCAGAGATTTTAAATTGGCTAAGGGCGATTTTTTAGAGGGATTTGCTGCAATTGAAGATGTAAGTGAAGTTTAATCGCTTTTATTGATAAATATTGATTATTACACCTAGTTTTTGTGAATTTGAAGTGAAATTTGAGGATTTTAGACTGTGGTATTGGAGAGTGAGCTTTGGTGATTTGAAGGGTTGGTTTGTGGATATCATTGGATAAAATTAGTATAATTAGACTCGTAATTAAATGGGTGTTAGGAATTTGTGAATTTTATCAAGGTTTGAGACACGAGCACGGGTTATTTTGTTGAAAGATCTTAGATTTATCATTTAGATTCTATTCATGTCTTTTATTGATTATATTAAGTTGGTTTGGAAAGATTAGGGTCGTCTGGAGGTTGATTCACGCGGTGGGCTTGTTAGAGGAGTGATTTGACTTGCTTGAGGTAACTATCTTACATAAACTTGGTTGAGGCACTAGTTGGCTGAATTATTGGGATAACTACGTGTTATGGGTGGGCATAAGTATGGGAGTTTATGCCCATGTGCGAGCATGGGATATTTATATATGTTCAAGGTAGTTCTTAGGCTATGATATACATAGAATTGACACTTAAGCTTTAATCTATGATGTTTCTCATATTTGTGACATTGTTGTGAACTACCAGAGTCATGTTTGAGGTTATATAAAGGCTAATTATCTGAATGAACTTGATAATTGCTATTTCTTTGATGAAATTGCCGATTTGAACTATGATAGCAAACTTTGCAAATGCCTACACTTTAACATGTCATTTATACCAATCCAGAAGCATGAGATATGTTAATCATTCGACATATACATGTATCCTTATATATTTGCTTCTTTGATATGATTTGTAATGGACGCATGTGACCACGTCGAGCAGAATGTATATGTGACCACGTCGAGCAGAATGTATATGTGACCACGTCGGGGGGATTGTGTTGTTATGCATGTGACCACGCCAGGCAGATTGTACTATTATGCCTATGACCACGCCGGACAGATTATGATATTGAGCATGTGACCACGCTGGGCTGGTAGCACGTTGAATTGGATGTGTATGCACGTGGATATAGATTCATCCCCCTAGGGTCACCTGCTCATGTTTCTCTCTCGATGCTGTACACGCAGATATTGAGAAAAACTTATCAGTGGTTTGGTATGGAAACAGAAGGTTGAGGAAAGTCTAGCCAGTATTTGTTTGGATTTGCATTTCATCTTTACTTACAATTTTCATGGTTAATTACCTGAATTATGTTCATATCATCTTTATATGTTGTATCATTGATTGAACAGATAACTTGAGTAATTTCACACACACACACACAACCAGAGGGTTCTTTCTGTGCTCTATGACTTGTTCACATTATTTTTCTATACATGTTAAATTGATAAAACTGTACAAGTTATAGCAAATATCATTTATAATTCTTTCTTGTTTTACCTCGCTGAGGTTAGTTATGATACTTGCTGAGTACACTGGGTCGCTTGTACTCATGCTGCACTGTGCACTTAATTGTACAAATCCAAGTGTTGGGACCGATTGTGAGTAGTGGAGTTGCTTGTTGAGTTGAGTATCGAGAGACGAGGTAGAGCTGCATTCTCGCCTGCAATCTTGGCGTCTTTTTTCTTATGTACTGCTGATTTTAGTTTAGATAGTATTGTTATTTAGCTTTCAGACTCCTATTCCGTTGTAGATCTCATGACTATGTACTTACCAGTCCTAGGGGGATTTATCATGTATTAGCGGTATTTTGTTATATTGAGGTTTCAGACTTATGTTATTTCTATAAATTATGTTATTTTGGTTCTTTATTATTATGTCTGGCTTGCCTGGCAAGTGTTTTAGGCACCATTACGACGGGTTGAAATTTTGTGTTGTGACAAGTTAGTATCAGAGCCTTAGGTCCATAGGTATTACAAGTCATGAGCAAGTTTAGTAGAGTCGTGCGGATCGGTACAGAGACGTCTATATTTATCTTCGAGAGGCTACCGAAATGTTAGGAAACTTTACTTTCTTGCATTCTTTTCATGCGGATTTGTTATTTCAAAGTTTGAAACTTGACTATTCTATTTTCTCATATATGATGAGGACATGTGTGACCGGATCAGGGGGATGTCCACTAGTACCACCAGTTAGGGTCGCGGTAGAGGTCGAGGTGTGGCTCGTACTACAGCCAGAGCAACACTTTTAGAGCCACCAATTGCTCCATGTGAGGATCAGGAACCGAATGTTGTTGAGATGGTGGGACTAGCTCAGGCACCAGCAGCGCCCATTGTCATTCCTGGCCTTCAAGAGGCCTTAGCCTAGATTTTGAATGTGTGCATGAGCCTGGCTAAGGCAGTTTCAATTCCAGCTACACCCGCCACTCCACAGGCTGGGGGAGGTACCCAGACTCCTACCGCCCATACTCCAGAGAAGCTAGGCCAAGGTCACCTGACATCGGTGTATTACCAGTTCAACCGATTGCTGGTGCTCGGGCCGAGGTTGGTCCACTCATTAGTGATGAGGAGCAGGAGAGGTTAGGTAAGTTTGGGAGGCTTAAGCCTCTAGAGTTCAATAGAGTTGAGTGAAAGGATGCTTAGGATTTTCTAGATAGATGATAGGGGATACACTGCACAACGGGTATTTTAGACACCAGTGGAGTTCCATTAACTACTTTTCAGCTGACAGGGGCAACTTACATGTCACGCCCCGAACCTGGGAGGCATGATTGGCACCTGGTGCCGCAGTGGCCCGAGCGAACCCTCTGTAAATCATTTTTTTTCTTCTAAGTATCATGGGCTGACATGGCCACGACTCGTAATGTACAATTGTAAGTGGGTAAATGTTATATCAATGAACCATTGTTCATAAAACATGAATACATATGGGCCGTCAGGCCTCTGACATACTGTACGAATTGAACCTCTGTCTACAAAGCCTCTAAGGTTATTTTACATCAAATGGGATAGGGTACCGGCCTACCCATAAGCCTGTAGAAAAACTCTAACACGATGACTCATAGATTCATATGCACTCTGAATGAGGTGGAATCTTACCAATCCTTCGTTGATGCCAATCTCGTCTACTATGAGAGCTCGTCAAACTGATTATCTATACCTGAAGGCATGAATGCAGTGTCCCCAATAAAAAGAAGTTAGTACGAATAATGTAAGGAGTATGTAAGGCATGTAAATAAATATATAAAGAGCATAGAAGAAATATGGAGTAAAAGACTCAACCTGTAAGTCTGTATAACTCTGTGAACTATAAAATATCTATAATGTCATGCATATGCGTATAAATGTCATGTAATGCATAGGTCTGTACGTACATAACATCATCAAGCCTCTGAGGGCATCCCATCATATCATCTCGGCCTTTGTGGGCAAATCATCAATGTATAGCAGCTGATCAGGTGGTGGTGCATATATAACGCCATAACCTTTCTCATATCCCATATACATATAGATACATATATCTATATACTTGTATATAACGCCATCTGGTCATGGGTCAATGTGCATGTATAAATGCATGAAATACATAAGAAATATGTTAATAAGATTTTCTTGGAATGCCATAAAAATCAATATGCCTTTCGGATAAACTTTATCAAATACGTATTTTTCTGAGACCCATGAACAAAATATATAATAATAATTCACATGGGGAATCAAGAACACAGAGACCCCTAGTATCTCTATGAATAGAGTCGTTTATGAAAATTGTGCGTTTGCTCGTTTCTTCTGTATAATTTGGATCATGCCGAAAAGAAAGAAGGGATAACCTTAACATACCTGGAGTAGAAAAAATCCGTATGATACTTTTGAGAAGGATTGCACTGTACTTCCTTAAAATTGCAAAACTTATATCTCTACCAACTCAAACTTCTATCTGTTAGTATATAGTCCTAATTCGGCTGCAAACCGAACCAAATTCTATACAAATATTATAAGTTTCTACATTATGGCCCACAAAAATTAAGAGATCATTCAGGGAATAGCAAAAGATAGAAACTCATTATCCATTTTCGTTCAATCCCCACTTCAAACCCCTTTAAGATACAACATAAACTCCTAATAGAATATGATATGCCTTTTCAATTTTCAACTCTTTCCATATGAGATCCATTGAGGTACAAATCTAACCATCAACGCCAACTTAAACTTATAGCTAAATTTGAATCTTGTGTATCTATTCTAGCAAATCTTAGGTCACTCAAAATTTTGTAAATTCATACTTCAACATCATCCGAAGATCGGCCTCTCTTATATTTTCTATATCCCAATCTCCTTATCTCATAAGCAAGTTTTATCCATCAATACAAAATATCCATTTCATTTCCCAAGCATTTCCATTTTCCCATTTAATGATTGAAGTGTTTGAGAATGAAAATGTTGTGTGTAGTCAATATATTAGAAATGAAGTTGGCATCTGATTGAAGTGTCTTATCCTTAGCATCTTAGGTTGCCACCTAATTAAAAGTGACTAAGAGTCACTCAATTGAAAGGGAGGGGTTTCCACGTGGGGTGGTAAATTTCAATTCTTATCCACTTATTAGGTAATTAGGTAATGTCCCATTATCTGGTAATTAATCAATTATCCGCATAATTAAAAATTGTATCAAATTACTTAAAATTCTACTTATTTTTAATACACCTCACTAACATAGTCATGTGATACCATTTAAAATTAATACATACACTATTACTTCGTTAAATATTCATGTAAAAATACATATATTTTCTCAACTTATAGTTTTCTAATCTCATATAAAGAGTAAAATTTTCATATGCTTAATTCTTAAAATGGTAAAAAGATAACCCTCTCTTCTTGTGGAAAAAATAATAATTTCTATTTCTACAATAATTAAAAACTTATAAACTTTCTCATATTATGAGTATAGTTGAAAGTAGTATATTAACAATTATATAAAATCATATTTATCAAATTTCTTTACAAAATGTTCCACTCAAAATCGATTTCTGAAAATAGTAACAATGGTAACCATCCAAAATTATACATATAAAACTTTTACTAAAATACTCCACTTAAAAGAAAATACCACATTAACATAATATCTAAGGGTATCAAGGTTGTTAAACTTACGGGGTATTATATAATAATATAGTCACAAATCCTTTATAACCTCATGAATAGTCTTAATCCCTTCAACCTCATATGATTAACTACGAGTCATCCTAATATTAAAGTACGGGGTGTAACATCCTCCCCCTTCCCCTTTAAACATTCGTCCTCGAATGTTAACTCTTAGGGATTTACAAATAAATTCCCTTGGGTCTCCTCTGTATATTAAACTAAAACCAAAACTATATCTTAAGTCTCGACTATTCACAGGCTTTCATACTTGAGTATCTCGTATCTTCACATTTACTTTACTTACTTTACAATCTTGCATCGTATCTTCTGTTTATTTCATAACCCCCCTTCCACATTACGCTTTAAAGCTAGAATGTGATACTTGCACCTCTGGTGCATACAAAATCTCGCAAAAGCTTCATACTGACTTCGTACGACTCAGCTCTATGGCACGATCTGAGAATAAAAGAAGGGTAACATTTCCTATATGTCCTATAGCCTCTCAATTATAAATGTGGCGTGCAACACACTCATAAGTGAGACTCTACTAGGCACGACTTTGTAGACTCCCTAGGACACAACCCGCGCTGATACCACTTTGTCACGCCCCGAACCTGAGATGGCGTGGCTGGCACCCGGTGCCGCACTGGCCCGAGCAAACCACTCTGTAACTCATTTTTTTTTCTTCTAACTATCATGGGTCGACATGGCCATGACTCGTAATGTACAATTGTAAGTGGGTAAATGTTATATCAATGAACCATTGTTCATAAAACATGAATAGATATGGGCCGTCAAGGCCTCTGACATACTGCACAAATTGAACTTCTGTCTACAAAGCCTCTAAAAGTACTGTACAATTTGAACCTCTGTCTATAAAGTCTCTAAGATTATTTGACATCTTATGGGATAGGATATGGCCTACCCATAAGCCTGTAGCAAAACTCTAACACGATGACTCATAGATTCATATGCACTCTGAATGAGGTGGAGTCTTACCATCCTTCGCTGAATGTCAATCTCGTCTACTATGAGGGCTCGTCAAACTGATTATCTATACCTGCAGGTATGAATGAGGCGTCCCCAAAAAAAGGACGTCAATACGAATAATTTACTGAGTATGTAAGGCATGTAAATAAATATATAAAGATCATGGAAGAAATATGGACTAAAAGACTCAACCAGTAAGTCTGGATAACTCTATGAACCATAAAATATCTATAATGTCATGCATATGCGTATAAATGTCATGTAATGCATAGGTCTGTATGTACATAACATCATCAAGCCTCTGAGGGCATCCCATCATATCATCTCGGCGACTGTGAGAAAATCATCAACGTATACCAGTTGATCAGGTGGTGGTGCGTATATAACTCCACAAACTTACCCATATCCCATATACATATAAACATATATACGCATATATAACGCCATCTGGTCATGGGTCAATAAACATGTATAAATGCATTAAATACATAAGTTAATACGATTTTCTCAAAATGCCATAAAGATCAATATGCCTTTCGGATAAACTTTATCTCAACATCATCCGAAGATAGGTCTCTCTTATATTTTTCATATCCCAATTTCCTTATCTCAAAAGCAAGTTTTATTCATCAATACAAAATATCCATTTCAGTTTCCAAGCATTTCCATGTTCCCATTTAATGATTGAAGTGTTTGAGAATGAAAAAGTTATTTGTAGTCAATATATTAAAAATGAAGTTGGCATCTGATTGAAGTGTCTTATCCTTAGCATCTTAGGTTACCACCTAATTAAAATTTACTAAGAGTCACTCAATTGAAAGGGAGGGGTTTCCACGTGGGGTGGGGTAGGAAATTTCAATTCTTATCCACTTATTAAGTAATTAGGTAATGTCCTATCCGGTAATTAACTAATTACCCGCATAATTAAAAATTGTCTTAAATTACTTAAAATTCTATTTATTTTTAATAAACTTAATACACCTCACTAACATAGTCATGTGATACCATATAAAATTAATACATACACTATTATTTCATTAAAATATTCATGTAAAAATACATATATTTTCTCAACTTATAGTTTTCTAATCTCATATAAAGAGTAAAATTTTCGTATGCTTAATTCTTAAAATGATAAAAAGATAACCCTCTCTTCTTGGGAAAAAAATAATAATTTCTATCTCTACAATAATGAAAAACTCATAAACTTTCTCATATTATGACTATAATTGAAAGTAGTAAAATTAACAAATATATAAATTCATATTTATCAAATTTCTTTACAAAATGTTCCACTCAAAATTCATTTCCGAAAATAGTAATAATGGTAATTATCCAAAATTATACTTATAAAACTTTTACTAAAATACTCCACTTTAAAAAAAAATATCACATTAACATAATATCTAACAGTATCAAGGTTGTTAAACTTACGGCGTCTTATATAATAATATAGTCACAAATCATTTATAACCTCATGAATAGTTTTAATCCCTTCAAGTGCATATGGTTAACTACGAGTCATCCTAATATTAAAGTACGGGGTGTAACATTATAGATGGTGGCAGACATATGAATTGAGCAGGCCAACCGACGCGACGCCACTTACATGGCATGAGTTCTCTTCTTAGAGAAGTTTGTCCCATTGACGTGCATATAATAATTGCGTAGGTAGTTTGAATAGCTACTGTAGGAGGGTATGACAGTGACTCATTATGAGATGAGGTTCCCAAATTTTCCTTGTCATGAAGTATGGTTGGTTCTCACTGAGAGGGAAAAGATTAGTAGGTTCATTGATGGCCTCAACTATGGTTTACGTTTCAGTATGGCTCGAAAGGTTGCGATGGACGCTAGATTTGACCAGCCGTCCAAGATTGCTAGACGCTTAGAGCAGGTTCGCAGGAAAGGGCAAAAGGAGCGGGAGGCGAAGATGCCTCGAAGTTCAGATGGGTTCAGTAGCGCCTCCTTTGGAGGCCAGTCCTATTACATCAGAGATTGTTCTTCTAGATTGGTTCAGGTAGCTCGTCATATTCCTCACGATTCTTCAGTTAGCCATAGTTCATACAGTGCACGCCCAACTCAATCATCATTCAGTGCATTGCCAGCACAAAGTTCTTGTCGTGCTCCATTTGCTAAGGTTTCCATAGGCATTTCTTCGGGCTATTAGGGTCAGCAGCCTTTCAGGAGGGGTTCTTATGAGTATGGAGACTTGAGTCCTCTCAAGAGAGATTGCCCTAGACTATTGAGTAGGGTTCCACATCAGAGCTCTCAGCCTATGATTTCAGCACCAGCAGCTACACCACCTACACAACTTGCTCGGGGTGGGGCTCAGTCAGCTCGAGGTCGCTTTATAGGGGGAGGTCGATCAAGTGATGGTCAGGCCCGTTTCTACGCATTTCTAGCCAAAACAGAGGCAGTTGCTTCTGATATCGTGATCACAAGTATTGTTTCAGTTTGCCATATGGAGGCTTCGGTATTATTTGATCCTGGTTCCACTTATTCATATGTGTCATCATACTTTGCTTATTATTTGGATATGCCTTGTGATTCCTTAGTTATGTATGTTCATGTATCTACATCGGTGGATGATTCTATTATTGTGGACCATGTGTATCGGTCATGTGCAGTGACTATTGGAGGAATAGAGATAAGAGTTGATCTTTTACTCCTTAGCATGGTTGATTTTGACATGATTTTAGGCATGGATTGGTTGTCACCATGTCACACTAAGAACATTATATTGGTATGACGTGGCTGCCTAGGGTTAAGTGGAGAGGTTCCCTAAATTATGTTTCCAATAGAGTGCTTTCATATTTGAAGGCTCAACGGATGGTTGAGAAATGATGTCTGGCATATTTGGTCTTTGTGAGGGATGTTAGTGCTGATACTCCTATCGTTGAGTCCATTCCAGTAGTGAGAGACTTCCAAGATGTGCTTCCTATAGACCTGCCTGGCATGCCACCCGACAGTGTCACGACCCCAAATCCTAACCGGCCGTGATGGCGACTATCGTAGAACTAGGCTAGCCGACTACCGCACGTTCACATTTCTTTTTGAAAATCCCATTTAAGTTTCAAGCAATTCATAACAATATACAGAAAGTTCTTAATATAATAGGCAAATTTTATATACAGTACTCCCATCCCCAAAACCCGGAGTCGATATGTCATGAGCATCTAGTGAAATAAGCCAAAATAAAGTATTATGATATGAAAATCTGAATCAAAGCTAAATACAACAGGAAGGGAAAGCAGGGATGCTGCGAACGTTGAACAACTACCTCTATATCCCCACGATCCGGCTCTGCTGCGATATATATATATATAAGATAACGCTCAATATTTTCTCCTGAATCTGCACACAGAGGTGCAGGGAGTAATATGAGTAATGAAAATAAATCAAGTCTAAGTAGCAAGGAATCACATAAAAATCAATGTCATCAAGTCCCAATATACACAACCTTACTTTCCAATAGTATACATAGATATACGAAATCGTCAAGCCTTAGAAATCAGCTTCACAAAAGTCCTTAAAAAATGCACATTTTTAACAACTTTAAAACATGGATTTGGTATGCAAATGAATGTAGTAAAATCATAAGTAGCCCCTCGGGCAAAAACATGTTTCATAATCAGCCCCTCGGGCATGCCTCACAATCCCTCAGCACCTCACAATCACTCAGCACCTCACAGCCACTCATGCCTCCCAATCACTCAATCACCCGCACTCGGTGCGCTCACTAGGGGAGTGTACAGACTCCGGAGGGGCTCCTTCAGCTCAAACGCTAATATCACTCAGCACCTCACCATCACTCCTTGCCCTCGGCCACACTCAGCAGAACCACTCAAAAGGCCCATCGGGCGAATTAGTAAAATAGGGTACTCGACCCGAAACATTAGTTTAAATCTCAAAGTGGTGTAAATCATGTTGAGTTTCGAAAAACAGTATGCACAATGATGCTGAGTAAAATCATCAACAGGTAGTGCGGAAAATAACAGTAAAACGCCCTCAAAGGGGTCTAAACAGATCGGCACGAGGCCCCAAACACGGATTACAACCAAAATATTTCATAAATCTTTAGAACATAATTTAACATAAGATTTTGAGTAAATATGCAACTCATTAGTTGTCGCGGAAAGGATCTAGTCCAATCCAAAAATCAGTTCGCGCCATATTTTCGTCATCCGACATGTGCGCCATTCCAAATTCAGTGAGAAAATAATGCAGTCCGGGGTTCCATACCCTCAGGACAAAATTTAAGACCATTACTTACCTCTACCGGGCCGCGACACTAGTCCACTATGCCTTTGCCCCTCAAATTGGTTCCCGATTGCTCCGGATCTAGCCAAAACTAGTTCAACATCATTAATATATACTCAAGGAACACAACCCAATCGAAAATTATCAATTTAATCAAAAATCTCAAAATTCGGCCAAACCCGAGCCCCGGGCCCACATCTCGAAATTTAATAATGTTTACATCATTAGAAACCTCATCCTCCCACGATTCTATACATACCAAGAACACCAAAAATCGGACCAAAGAACCTCAAAAGAAATCCCAAATTCTTTCCTCCCATTTTTCCAACTTTCTCCTACCCAATCCTTAAATTTTCAAGCCTAATCTTAACAAAATAGCATAGGAACGGGATTAACAACCAAAGAACCTACCTTTGTTGAAGAACTTTGAAATTCTCTCTCAAAACCACCTTCAATGGACTCCTCCCGCATGCAAATTGATGAAAACTAATAAATTTAGCGGAGGGGTCCTTTTTATACTGTTCTGCACAGTCATTTCCGCACCTGCGGACAATTGGCCGCACCTGCGGTCCCAGGGTGCGCACCTGCGAAACTCACTTAACTGGCCCATTCTCGCGCCTGCGACCAACATTCTGCACCTGCGACATCGCAGGTGCGACAAAAATCCTCGCACCTGCGGACCTCTCCTATTCAGGAAAAACTCGCACCTGCGACCTCCCCTTCCGCTCCTGCGTAATCGCACCAGCGACTCCCCTTCCGCAGGTGCAAAAACACCAGCAAACCAGCACAATAGATTTTCGAAAAATCACTCCAACTCCCTGTCAACCATTCGAAACACACCCGAGGCCCTCGGGACCTCAACCAAACATACCAACATATCCCATTACCTCATTTAAACTTAGTCGAGCCCTCGAAACACAAAAAACAACACGAAACACCAAATTTACATTAAATTCAAGCCTAAAAATTTTGAAACTTCTAAATTCGCCAACTACGCCGAAACCAACCAAAACACCTCCGATTAACCTAAAATTTTGCAGACATATCCAAAATGACATTACAAAACTATTCCAACTTCTGGAATTCCATTCTGACCTCGATAGCCTATTTTCCAATGCCGACCGAAAATCGCCAAAAACTAACTTCCGCCAATTCAAGCCTAATTCTACACCGGACATCACAAGAATATTCCGAACACACTCCTAAGTCCCAAATCACCTAACGAAGCTATCTGAGCCATAAAATCTACATTTCGAGGTCGTTTACCAATAAGTCAACTCTCAGTTGACTTTCTCAATTATTAGGCTACTTTAAAAGGCTAAATGCCTAAACTCTCACCATAACTACTCCGGACCCAAACCAACTGATCCAACACATCAAAAACAAGATAGCGATACTTAACAAATGCAGAAATAGGGGAAATGGGGTAAATCTCACGGAACGACCGGTCGGGTCGTTACAGAAAGGGACATTGATTTTGATATTAATCTGGTGTCGGGCACTCAACCCATCTCTATTCCATCATATCGCATGGCACCAGCGGAAATGAAAGAGTTAAAGGAACAAATTCAAGAGTTACTTGATAAGGGCTTTATCAGGCCCAATGTGTCTCCTTGGGGTGCACCGGTTATAGTATGAAGAAGAAGGACGGTACTATAAGGACGTGTATTGACCGACAACTGAACAAAGTTACAATTAAGAAATAGTACCGACTATCTCTCATTAATGACTTATTTGACCAACTTTAGGGTGCCAGAGTGTCCTCAAAGATTGATTTGAGATCGGGGTATCATTAGTTGAATATTCGGGATACTGATATTCTGAAGACGACTTTCATGAACCGCTATGGGCACTACGAGTTTTTTGTGATGTCTTTTGGGCTGACCAATGCCTAGGAACCTTTATGCACTTGATGAATTGTGTGTTCTAGCCATATATTGATTTTTATACCATAGTATTGATTGATGATATATTGGTGTACTCATGCATCTAGGAGGATCATAAGTAGCATATGAGGATTGTATTCCAGACCTGGAGGGCAAAGAAGCTATAAATTCTCCAAGTATGAGTTTTGGCTTGATTCGATGGTGTTCTTTGGCCACGTGGTGTCTAGTTAGGGGATCGAGGTATATCCAGAGAATATTGAGGCAGTTCAGAGTTGGTCTAGACCGTCTTCAGCTACTGAGATTCAGAGCTTTCTTGGTTTGACAGGATATTATCGATGTTTTGTAGAGGGTTTCTCCTTCATTGATGCACCTTTGATTAGATTGACCAAGAAGGGTGCCCCATTCAGGTGGTCTGATGAATGTGAGGAGAGCTTTCAGAAGATCAAGACTGCCTGAACGGTCACGCTCCGAAATCCCACCATCGGGCCGTGATGGCGTCTAACGTTAAACCAGCTAGAGAAGCCAACGTGTACAGATAAACTAGCATATTAACATCAATTTAATAGGATAAACTAAACGGTTCACAATTTAACAGTGGAAATAAATATGGTTTCAAGCTAAATAAGGACCACATAATACAACAACGCGTAAATTTTCCCAAAACCTGGAGTCACAAACTCACGAACTGTCTGTAAGAGTGTTAAATACAAGTCTGAAAAGAGAATACATAGTTGTCTCTGAAACTAGAGGAAAAACAAGACAGAAGTGAAGATAAAGGGATGGAAGAGACGCCAAGGCCCACGAACGCCAGCGGGTATACCTTGAAGCCTCTAGGATAAGCTGGAAGACACTCCCACTAATGATGTCCTCCGGGTCCAGCTGCATAATCTGCACAACATAAGTGCAGGTGTAGCATTAGTACAAACGACCCCATGTACTGAGTAAGTGCTGAGCCTAACCTCGGCGAAGTAGTGACGAGGCTATGACACGACAACAAAATGTACCTGTGCAGTTCAATAGTATATCAGAAACTAAACAAGGATACAATTACGGGGAGAACATGCTGGCAAAAACAACAGTTTGAAATACCTGAAAATAATAACGGGAATTGACAACACAAATTAAACAGTGAATGATGCGGCACGACATGTCCCCTCGTGCATAATAATAATATAAAATATGGCACAGGATGTCCCCTCGTGCATAATAATATAAAACATGGCACGGGATGTCCCCTCGTGCATAATAATATAAAACATGGCACGGAATGTCCCCTCGTGCATAATCAATATAACACATGGCACAGAATGTCCCCTCGTGCATAATCAATATAAAACATGTCCCCTCGTGCATAATCAATATAAAAACATGGCACGGCATCACACTTCGTGCTTTAACACTCTTCCTCACCCAAACAGCAATCACAAACAAGGGCAAGGAAATAAACAAAGAGAAAAAAAAAATGGAAATCCTGGCAAGGGAACATCAATTAAACAATTAAATCCCGGCAAGGGAACATCAATTAAGCAATTAAATCTCGGCAAGGGAACTATACAACGTTGACCCGGCAAGGGTATATTTCAATAACTCTTCCTCTTTCTTTCACTTTCATTTCCATAATTTATTCTATTACTTAAGTCAATGCTCCAACAGAGGTAATTATCTCATGTTCCTTCATCATTCGTTTTACAATTTGAGCCAATGATCCAAAGAATGTAATTACCTCATATTTCTTCATTATTTGTTTCACAATTTGAGCCAATTCTCCAAAGAATGTAATTATCGCATATTCCTTCATTATTCCTTTCACCATTTGAGCCAATGCTCCAAAGCATGTAATTATCTCATATTCCTTCTTCATTCATTTTACAATTTGAGCCAATGCTCCAAAGAATGTAATTACCTCATATTTCTTCATTATTCGTTTCACAATTTGAGCCAATGCTCCAAAGAATGTAATTATCTCATATTCCTTCATCATTCGTTTTACAATTTGAGCCAATGCTCCAAAGAATGTAATTACCTCATATTTCTTCATTATTCGTTTCACAATTTGAGCCAATGCTCCAAAGAATGTAATTATCTCATATTCCTTCATCATTCGTTTTACAATTTGAGCCAATGCTCCAAAGAATGTAATATCTCATATTTCTTCATTATTCGTTTCACAATTTGAGCCAATGCTCCAAAGAATGTAATTATCGCATATTCCTTCATCATTCGTTTTACAATTTGAGCCAATGCTCCAAAAGAATGTAATTACCTCATATTTCTTCATTATTTTCACAATTTGAGCCAATGCTCCAAAGAATGTAATTATCGCATATTCCTTCATCATTTGTTTTACAATTTGAGTCAATGCTTCAAAAGAATGTAATTACCTCATATTCCTTCACATGCCCTTTACATCATATAGAAATCACCAATTAGACATAGAAATTACAACAAAATCAGAAGATTCATAATATAAGGACTCACGGTCATGCTAGACACTAATGTATAGATACTCGTCACCATACCTATACATCGTATTTGACAATTAGCAAATAGCAAATGATACTCAACTCCTATTCCCTCAAGCTAAGGTTAGACCAAACACTTACCTCGGGTCCAAAATATAGCAATCAACCCTCTAACACCGCCTTTCCTTTAGAATTCAACTCCGGAATGGTATTATCTAGGCATAATCAACTCAAGTATATCAATAAGGATTCAATAATTCAATTACATAGCCTAATTACCCATTTCCATGCATTCTTCCAAAATAACAAAATTCGACCCCGGGCCCACTTGGTCCAAACACGAGGCTCGGCCCAAAACCACGTCACCCATTCACCCACGAGCCCGAATACATAATTTGTTTTCAAATTCGATCCCAAAACGAGGTCTAAATCGAGAAAAATCAAAAGGGACTAACTCTACCCAAATTCCCAATTTTCTACTCTAATTTGCATGTTTTAGGCATAGGAATTCATGAGATATAGATGAAAAATGAAGGAAACGAGTTAAAATTTACTAACCCAAGAAGTTTTTGTGAAGGATGGCTTCAATGGATGCCTAAGGACCTTGGAAAAGATGATTTTCGTGAAAACTTATGAAAAATCCCGAAGATACTATTCTGGAAATATTTATATACCACTGGGCAAAATTGCCCTTCGCGTTCGCGGAAGGGAGGTCACGTTCACGAAGGGTAGACTTGACAGACCATCGCGTTCAAATAAGGGTGAACGCGAACGTGAAGAGTAAAAAGGCTGAGGTCCTGAAATTGACCTACGCGAACGCGTGGGACATCACGCGAACGCGATGAAGAAGACCTGCAAAGCGACGCGAACGCGGTCAATTGTATGCGAACACGAAGAGTCAAAGAGGGCTAAGTCCTCAGGGTCAAATAATCCTACTCGATCGCGAGGGAATGGATGCGAACGCGATGAAGGAAAAGCTTAAAGCCTCGCGAACGCGGAAGAGGCGTCGCAAACGCGAAGACCAAATGGACCTGCAGTTGCTGAAGCCAAAAACCAGCTATCTTCCTAAGTTCAAAATCACTCCGAGACACCTCCGAAACACTCCCGAACCCTCGGGGCTCCTAACAAATCACATGCACTAACTCAACATCATCCTACGAACTTAACTGTGCGATCAAATCGCCAATATAACATCAAAAACAACGAATCAAACCTCAAAATCACTAATTTTTCTTCAAACTTCATAAACTTTCAATTTTAGAGTTTTAAGTCTGAAACACGTCAAAATACGTCCAATTTCAACCAAACTTCAAAGAAATATCTTAAACCACATATAAGACCTGTACCGGGCGTCGGAACCAAAATACGGGCCCGATACCAACACATTCTAACCAATTTCCATTTCACTTTTCTTTATAAATTTCAGAAAAATAATTTCACTCAAAAATACATTTCTCGGGCTTGGGACCTCGGAATTCGATTCCGGGCATACGCCCAAGTCCCATATTTTCCTACGGACCCTCAGGGACTGTCAAATCACGGGTTCGGGTCCGTTTACCTAAATGTTGACCGGAGTCAAATTTATTCATTTTAATATCAAAATCTTAGCATTTTTCACCGAATTTCATATTTAAGCTATCCGGCTACGTGCCTGGACTGCGCACGCAAATCGAAGAAACTATAGATGAGGTTTTCAAGGCCTCAAAAGTACGGAATAGGTAATAAAATAGGTGATGACCCCTTTGGGTCGTCACATTCTCTACGTCTAAAACAACTGTTCATCCTCGAACGGACAGAAGAAGGAAGTACCTGAGTCGGGAAATAAATGAGGTTAACGGCTCCGCATATCGGACTCGGACTCCCAGGTCGATGCCTTAGGAGGCTGACCTCTCCACTGAACATGAACAGAAGGGAAACTCTTGGATCTCAACTGACGAACCTGCCGGTCTAGAATAACTGCCGGCTCCTCCTGATAAATAAGTCCTTGTCCAACTGGACAGTGCTGAAATCTAACATGTAGGATGGATCGCCGTGATACCTCGGAAGAATGGACACATAAAAAACTGGATGTACGGCTGATAAGCTAGGCGGCGATGCAAGTCTATAATCCACCTCTCCCGCTCGATCAAGAATCTCAAACGGACAAGTGAACCTAGGTCTAAGCTTTCCCTTCTTCCCAAATCTCATCACGCCCTTCATAGGTGACACTCGGAACAATACTCGCTCACCAACCATAAAAGCCACATCTCGAACCTTGCGATCTGGATAACTCTTTTGCCTGGATTGAGTTGTACGTAGCCTATCCAGAATGATCCTGACCTTGTCCAAGGCCTCCTGAACCAAATCTGTACCCAACAACCGAGCCTCTCCCGGCTCAAACCATCCCACCGGAGATCGACACCGCCTACCATATAAAGCCTCATAAGGAGCCATCTGGATACTCGACTGGTAGCTGTTGTTGTAGGCAAACTCTGCTAAAGGCAAGAACTGATCCCATGATCCTCCAAAGTAAATAACACAAGCTCGGAGCATATCCTCCAATATCTGAATAGTCCGCTCGGACTGTCCATCCGTCTGGGGATGAAATGTTATGCTCAACTCCACCTAGGTGCCTAACTCTCGCTGAACTGATCTCCAGAAACGCGAGGTGAACTGTGCGCCCGAGTCCGAAATGATAGATACTGGCACACCATGAAGACTGACAATCTCCCGGACATAGATCTCAGCTAAACTCTCGGATGAATAGGAAACTGTCACAGGAATAAAATGCGCTGAATTGGTCAGCCTATCAACAATGACCCACACGGCATCAAACTTCTTCCGGGTCAACGAAAGTCCAGTAACGAAGTCCATAGTGATCCTCTCCCACTTCCACTGGGGAAGCTCAATCCTCTGAAATAAACCACCAGGCCTCTGATGCTCATACTTAACCTGTTGAAAATTCAAACACCGCATCACATATGCCACAATATCCTTTTTCATTCGATGCCACCAATAATGCTGCCGCAAATCTTGATACATCTTCGCAGCGCCCGGATGAATATAGTAGCGGGAACTATGGGCCTCCTCTAAAATAAACTCTCGAATCCCATCAACATTGGGCACACAAACTCGCCCCTGCAATCTCAAATACCATCATCATCTAAGGTCACCTGCTTGGCGCCTCCACGCTGCACCGTGTCCCTAAAGACACACGAATGGGGATCATCAAATTGTCGATCACGGATACGCTCCAATAATGAAGAACAAGCGACCGTACAAGCCAACACTCGACTAGGCTCAGAAATATCCAACCTCACAAATCGATTGGCCAAAGCCTGAACATCTAAAGCAAATGCCCTCTAACTGACCGGAATAAAATCAAGACTGCCCATACTAGCTGACTTCCTAATCAAAGCATCGGCCACCACATTGGCCTTCCCCGGGTGATATAAGATGGTAATATCATAATCCTTCAACAACTCCAACCACCTCCTCTGCCACAAATTCAACTCCTTTTGCTTGAACAAGTACTGAAGACTCTTATGATTCGTGAACACCTCACACACCATGCCATACAGATAGTGCCTCCAAATCTTCAATGCGTGAACAATGGCTGCCAAATCCAAATCATGCACTGGATAATTCTGCTCAGGAACCTTAAATTTCCTCGAAGCATAAGAAATGACCTTGCCATCCTGCATCAACACTACACCAAGCCCAATACGGGAAGCATCGCAATAGACCGTGTAAGGCCCTGAATCTGTGGGCAAAACCAATATCGGTGCCGTAGTCAGAGCTGTCTTGAGCCTCTGAAAGCTCACCTCACACTCGTTCGACCATCTGAACCGGGCACCCTTCTGGGTCAACCTGGTCATCGGGGCTGCAATAGATGAGAACCCCTCCACGAACCGACGATAGTATCCTGCCAATCCCAAGAAACTTCGAATCTCTGTAGCTGATGCTGGTCTAGGCCAGTTCTTGACCACCTCAATCTTCTTCGAGTCAACCTGAATACCCTCTACTGATACGACATGACCCAGGAATGCAACTAAACTCAACCAGAACTCACACTTCAAAAAAATTGCATATAGCTGACTGTCCTTCAGAGTCTGAAGAACCACTCTGAGATGCTTCTCGTGATCTTCCTGGTTGTGGGAGTATATCAATATATCATCAATGAAGACTATCACGAACGAGTCCAAATAAGGCATGAACACTCGGTTCATGGAGTCCATAAAAGCTGCTAGGGTATTTGTCAACCCAAACGACATGACTAAAATCTCGTAATGCCCGTACCGAGTGCGAAATGTTGTCTTAAGGACATTAGATGCCGTAATCCTCAACTGATGGTAGCCAGATCTCAAGTCTATCTTTGAAAATACCTTGGCACCCTGAAGCTGATCGAACATATCATCAATCCTCGGTAGTGGATACTTATTCTTGATTGTAACCTTGTTCAATTGCCGGTAATCAATGCACATCTTCATCGAACCATCCTTTTTCTTCACAAACAATACTGGAGCACCCCAAGGAGAGACGATGGGCCTAATGAAACCCTTCCCAAGCAAATCCTGCAATTGTTCCTTCAACTCTTTCAACTCTGGCGGGGCCATGCGATACGACGAAATAGAAATAGGCTGAGTGCCCGGAGCCAGATCAATGCAGAAATCAATGTCCCTGTCGGGTGGCATCCCCGACAGGTATGAAGGGAAGACCTCAGGAAACTCATGAACCACGGGCACCGACTCAATAGAGGGAACCTCAGCACTGGAATCGCGCACATAAGCCAAATAAGCCAAACACCCTTCTCGACCATACGCCAAGCCTTCACGTGCGAAATAACACTGCGGGTAGAGTAACCAGGAGTCCCTCTCCACTCCAAACGGGGCAAATCCGGTAAGGCTAAGGTCACAGTCTTTGCATGGCAATCCAGGATAGTATGATATGGGGATAACCAGTCCATCCCCAATATAACATCAAAGTCGACCATACCTAAAAGCAACAAATCAACACGGGTCTCAATTCCCCTAATCACCGCAACACAAGAACGATGGACTCGATCGACCACGATAGAATCACCCACCGGTGTAGATAAATAAACAGGAACACTCAGGATCACTAGGCATGACCAGGTACGGTGAAAAATAAGAGGACACATACGAATATGTAGACCCTGGATCAAATAGCACTGAAGCATCTCTGTCACAAACTCGAATAGTACATGTAATGACTGCATCTGGAGACTTAGCCTCTGGCCTGGCTGGAAGAGCATAACATCGAGGTTGGGCCCCACCACCCTGAACCACATCTTTGGGATGGCCGGCTGCTGGCTGGACTCCACCTCTGGCGGCTTGAGCTCCCTGTCTATGACCTCTACCTCCACCTCTAGCACCTCTACTCCCACCTCTAGCTGGTTGGGCAGGCTGTGGAACACCTGGTGCGTGTACCATGGCATGAGAACCCCGATGCTAGGACCTACCAGAACCTCGAGGGCAAAATCTGGAAATGTGCACAAAAACCACCGCAAGTATAACAAGGCTTCTGCTGATGTGACTGCTGACTTTGAAACTGGCCCTGTTGACCTGAATGACTACCTCGGAAACTCTTAAACGGCGGTGCGCTGAATGGAGCTGGTGGCCCACTGTAAGGCTGCTGATCAGAATAGTGCGTCTAAGAACCACGACCACCTGAAGTAACATGGGAAACCTGGAGAGCTGACTGAAAAGGTCTGGGAGGATGACCTCTGCCTGAAGAATTCCTGCCCCCAGATGAGGCTCCACTGAAACGACCGAAATGACGGGGCCTCTTGTCATCCCCCTGACCACCACCCTGTGACATAATCATCTCAATCCTCCTGGCCACATTGGCCGCATCCTGGAATGATATATTTGTACCTGACTCTCTAGCCATCTGAAGTCTGATAGGCCAGGCCAATCCCTCGATAAACCTACGAACCCTCTCCCAATCAGTGGGAAGTATCATAAGAGCATGTCGGGCTAGAGTGATGAACCTGGCCTCGTACCGAGTGACGGACATGGATCCCTGATGGAGACGCTCAAACTGCCTCCGAAGGTCCTCTCTGTGAGTAATGGGAAGGAACTTCCCCAAAAATACCTCTGAGGACTGAGTCCAAGTTAAAGGTGTAGATCCAGCTGGTCTGGCTAAGCAATAGTCTCTCCACCAACTCTTGGTTGTGCTAGATAACCAAAAAGTAGCGAAGTCAACTCTGTTGGACTCCACTATGCCTATATTCCGAAGAACCTCATGGCAGCTGTCCAAATAATCCCGGGGGTCCTCTAATGGTGAACCAGTAAAAGTAGCAGTAAATAACTTGGTGAACCTGTCTAGTCTCCACAAAGCATCTGATGACATAGCCACTCCCTCTGCTAGCGATGCTGCAATACCCGGCTGAGCTACTCCGGCTGGCTGAGGTGCCAGAGTCTGAAACTGTGGAGCTAGCTGCTCTGGCGTGCGAGTGGTAGGAGTCTGGGCACCTCCCCTAGCCTGATAAATGGCTGGTGCAGTAGGAAGAAGACCCGCCTGTGATACACTCTCCATGAGTCCGACTAGATGGACAAGAGCGTTCTAAAGCACTGGGTAGCTATGAACCCCTCTGAGACCTGAGCTGGTCCAACTGGACTGCCGGAAATGGGACCTCCTCGTTAGACTCGACCTGAGGGTCCTCCACTAGGGCTGCTGCTCTAGGCTGAGCCCGGCCTCGACCTCTAGCCCGACCTCATCCTCGACCTCGACCCTGAGTAGGAGTTGTAGCAGGATTGTCAGGCTGCTGGGCAAAACCAAGGGAAGCACGCGTCCTCGCCATCTGCGAGAGAATAGAATAGAAACTCAATCAGTACTCAAAATTCATAGCGCACGACAGAGAAGAAAAGAATATGGAGTCATCCTAACTTCGCAGCCTCTGGGGGATAAATACAGACGTCTCCATACCGATCCCTCAGACTCTACCATGTTGTCCGTGAGTTGTGAGACCTAAGTAACCTAGTGCTCTAATATCAACTTGTCAGTCCCTGAAATCCCACAGTCGGGCCGTGATGGCGTCTAACGTTGAACCCGCTAGACAAGCCAATGTGTATAGATAAACTAGCATATTAACATCAATTTAATAGGATAAACTAAATGGTTCAAAATTTAACAGTAGAAATAAATATGGTTTCAAGATAAATAAGGAAAACATAATACAACAACGCGTAAGTTTTTCCAAAACCCGGAGTCACAAACTCACGAACTGTCTGTAAGAGTGCTAAATACAAGTCTGAAAAGAGAATACATAGCTATCTCTGAAACTAGAGGAAAACAAGACAGAAGTGAAGATAAAGGGATGGAAGAGATGCCAAGGCCCGCGAACGCCAGCGGGTATACCTTGAAGCCTCTAGGATAAGCTGGAAGACACTCCCACTAATGATGTCCTCCGGGTCCGGCTGTGTAATCTGCACAACATAAAGAGGTGCAGGTGTAGAATCAGTACAACTGACCCCATGTACTGAATAAGTGTCGAGCCTAACCTCGGCTAAGTAGTGACGAGGCTATGACACGACAACAAAATGTACATGTGTAGTTCAATAGTATAGCAGAAACTAAACAAGGATACAATTACGGGGAGAACATGCTGGGGGTAAGATAGCAAATGCTGAAATGACAAAAATGAAAACAATTGTCTGCAATATCTGTAAATAATAACGGGAATTGACAACACAGATTAAACAGTGAAAGATGCGGCACGACATGTCCCTTCGTGCATAATAATAATATAAAACATGGCACGGGATGTCCCCTCGTGCATAATAATATAAAACATGGCACGAGATGTCCCCTCGTGCATAATAATATAAAACATGGCACGGAATGTCCCCTCGTGCATAATCAATATAAAACATGGAACGGAATGTCCCCTCGTGCATAATAATATAAAACATGGTACGGAATGTCCCCTCATGCATAATCAATATAAAACATGTCCCCTCGTGCATAATAAATATAACACATGGAACGGAATGTCCCTCGTGCATCATCAATATAAAACATGGCACGGCATCACCCTTCGTGCTTTAACACTATTCCTCACCCAAACAACAATCATAAACGAGGTCAAGGAAATAAACAGAGAAAAAAAAAAAGGGAAATCCCGACAAGGGAACATCAATTAAACAATTAAATCCCGAAAAGGGAACTATACAACATGACCCGGCAACGATGTCCCCTCGTGCTCCAAAGAATGTAATTATCGCATATTCCTTCAGTATTCGTTTCACCATTTGAGCCAATGCTCCGAAGCATGTAATTATCTCATATTCCTTCATCGTTCGTTTTACAATTTGAGCCAATGCTCCAAAGAATGTAATTACCTCATATTTCTTCATTATTCGTTTCACAATTTGAGCCAATGCTCCAAAGAATGTAATTATCGCATATTCCTTCATCATTCGTTTTACAATTTGAGCCAATGCTCCAAAAGAATGTAATTACCTCATATTTCTTAATTATTCGTTTCACAATTTAAGCCAATGCTCCAAAGAACGTAATTATCGCATATTCCTTCATCATTCGTTTTACAATTTGAGCCAATGCTCCAAAAGAATGTAATTACCTCATATTCCTTCACATGCCCTTTACATCATATAGAAATCATCAATTAGGCATAGAAATTACAATAAAGTCAGAATATTCATAATATAAGGACTCACGGTCATGCTAGACACCAATGTATAGATACTAATCACCATGCCTATACATCGTATTTGACAATTAGCAAATAGAAAATGATACTCAACTCCTATTCCCTCAAGCTAAGGTTAGATCAAACACTTACCTTGGGTCCAAAATATAGCAATCAACCCTCTAACACCTCCTTTCCTTTAGAAGTCAACTCCGGAATGGTATTATCTAGGCATAATTAACTCAAGTATATCAATAAGGATTTAATAATTAAATTACATAGCCTAATTACCCATTTTCATGCATTCTTCCACAATAACAAAATTCGACCCGGGCCCGCTTAGTCCAAACACGAAGCTCGGACAAAAACCACGTCACCCATTCACACACGAGCCCGAATACATAATTTGTTTTCAAATTCGACCCCAAAATGAGGTCTAAATCAAGAAAATTCAAAAGGGCCTAACTCTACCCATATTCCCAATTCTCTACTCTAATTTGCATGTTTTAGGCTTAGGAATTCATGAGATATAGATGAAAAATGAAGGAAACGAGTTAAAATGTACTAACCCAAGAAGTTTTGGTAAAGGATGGCTTCAATGGATGCATAAGGACCTTGGAGAAGATGGATTTCGTGAAAACTTATGAAAAATACCGAAGCTACTGTTATGGAAATATTTATATACCACTGGGCAAAATTTCACTTCGCGTTCGAGGAAAAGAGGTCGCGTTCGCGAAGGGTAGACTTGACAGACCATCGCATTCGCAGAAAGGTGAACGCAAACGCGAAGAGTAAAAAGGCTGAGGTCCAGAAATTGACCTACGCGTACGCGTGGGACATCACGTGAACGCGATGAAGAAGACCTGCAAAGCTAAGCGAACGCGGTCAATTGTATGCGAACGCGAAGAGGAAAAAAGGGCTAAGTCCTCAGGGTCAAATAACCCTACGTGATCGCAAGGGAATGGATGCAAACGCGATGAAGGAAAATCTTAAAGCCTCGCGAACGCGGAAGAGGCGTCGCGAACGCAAAGAGCAAATGGACCTGCAACTGCTCAAGCCAAAAACCAGCAATCTTCCTAAGTTCAAAATCACTCTAAGACACCTCTGAAACACTCCCGAGCCCTCAGGGCTCCTAATAAATCACATGCATTTTTTTTTTTTTAAATCCTACAAACTTAACTGTGCGATCAAATCGCCAATATAACATCAAAAACAACGAATCAAACCTCAAAATCACTAGTTTTTCTTCAAACTTCATAAACTTTCAATTTTAGAGTTTTAAGTCCGAAACACGTTAAACGACGTCCAATTTCAACCAAACTTCACAGAAATATCTTAAACCACATATAAGACATGTACCAGGCGCCGGAACCAAATAGGGGCCCGATACCAACACATTCTAACCAATTTCCATTTCACTTTTCTTTATAAATTTCAGAAAAATAATTTCATTCAAAAATTCATTTCTCGGGCTTGGGACCTCGGAATTCGATTCCGGGCATACGCCCAAGTCCCAACAATTTTCCTACGGACACTCCGGCACCGTCAAATCATGGGTCCGGGTCCATTTACCCAGAATGTCGACCGGAGTAAAACTTATTCATTTTAATATCAAAATCTTAGCATTTTTCACCGAATTTCATATTTAAGTTGTCCCGCTACGTGCCCGGACTACGCACGCAAATCGAGGCAACTACAGATAAGGTTTTCATGGCCTCAAAAGTATGGAATGGGTAATAAAATAGGTGATGACCCCTTTGGGTCGTCCAATGACCATAGCTCCATTTTTGGTTTTGCCATAACATCAGGTTCATATACAACTTATTGTGATGCTTCACGGATTAGCACCGAGTGTGTATTGATGTAGGAGGCTAGTATGATTTCTTATGTTTTACGTCAGCTGAATCCCCATGAGAAGAACTACCTCGTCCATGATTTAGAGTTGACAACCATTGTTCATGCATTTAAGATTTGGAGGCTCTATATCTACGACATGTCTTGTGAGGTATTCACAGATCATTAGAGTCTTAGAACACTTGTTTAAGCAAAAGGATCTAAACTTGAGGCAGCAAAGGTGGTTAGAGTTGTTAAAAGACTATGATATCACCATTTTAGATCATCCCAGAAGGCCAATATGGTGGTTGATGCATTGAGTAGAAAGGCTGAGAGTATGGGTAGCCATGATTATATTCCAGTTGGTGAGAGACCACTAGCATTATATGTTCAAGCTTTGGCAAATCAGTTCGTGAGGTTAGATGTTTCGGAGCCTAGCCAGATTCTTGCTTGTGTGGTTTGTATGAGCGATTCAGAATACGTCAGTATGATGACCCCCATTTGCATGTCCTTAAGGACACGGTGCAACACGGTGATGCCAAGGAGGTTTCTATCGGATAGCTTAGTGTTTGAACTGTCGGTAGGTGAAGTATGATCATCATAGGCCCTCCGGTTTGCTTCATGAATTGAGATTCTCGAGTGAAAGTGGGAGCATATTACCAGGGATGTTGGGCTCCCACGCACTTTGAAGAAATTCGACGCAATATGGGTTATTGTAGATAGATTGACCAAGTCTGCATACTTCATTCTGGTTGTGACGACCTATTCTTCAGAGTAGTTGGCTTAGATCTATATTCGTGAGATTGTTCATCTTCATGGTGTGCCGGTGTTGTCATGCCCCAAAATTGAGGAACGAGACCGGCGCCCAACTGGATGATCCTGGTCAAGCGGACCTGGATTGCCTTTCCTACCCAACGCGTTACCCCGTGTTTACAATATACATTATTCCACATTAATTAGCAATTTAGAGTTTAAGCATAAATCTACTACTTGAGTTCATTTCATCCTTTATTATTTCAACATTTGGTAATCAAAAAACATACATTAATTTCAATTCGGACCACGATTTTCAGTAGACACAACTACTACCCAAATATACATATATGTACAACCCACATCATGTCTATGGAGCCTATAAGAGTACTAAGGGTTTACACAATACTTGCCGGCAACAAGGCCCCGGCTATACCTTAGAAGATATAACATATACAAAAGAGATAATATAGACTACACACGGCCCCGAGAGGAAATGTGGCTCACCGGATCTGCTGAAGGTATGAAGGGGAAGCACCATTATCGGCGGTCTGAGCTACCTACTGTGGAACCACCTACATCCATATAAAAGATGTAGCGCCCCGAAAAAAAGGGACGTTAGTACCGTTGAATAGTACTAGTATGTATAAACAAAATTTATTCTAAGTAGAATCAAATAGTACACAATTAGAAAACAGTCAGGGTAACCACACAAGTACCACATAGGTATACAGAAAATCACAAATGAAGATTTCACAGTTACTTGTTTCAATTGCTCATCTGTTGCGGCACGCAACCCGATCCCACCGTACATTCTAATCTCACCCTCTCCACCTTTATTACTTCGTGTTGCAGCGTGCAACCCGATCCCACCGTACAATCACAGTTCACCCTTATTACCTCTCCAACCTTATTACTTTGTGTTGCGGCGTGCAACCCGATCGCACCGTACATTCACATTTGGTAGTAACAAAAACCAACAATTTTATCACAGGGATCTTCATTATCAAGAACATAAGTTCATATCAACCAACAACTATATGAAATCAAGGCACAATAATCCTTACCAAACAGTAATTTCATGTATGGTGTTGCCATCACTATTTAACTCAATTAAATCAACCCACAATTTCTTTTCATCATTTGCCACACTCGGCCTTAGCAATTAGATACATTCCCACATTAGGGTACGTTAACATTCTTTCGTTTAGTAGAACGTACTGCCATATCGACATATTTGAACATTTAACGGACCTTACACATGATAGGATAAGCACAAGAAATCACCCTTCATAATCTCAATTAGCATGGTAATCGACTTCAGAAAATCAGAGAATGAACTTTTACACCTCGACACAGTAGGACAATGAATTCATATATGCTCAAGCAAGAATTTCATACCGTGTGCTCGGACACCAACAAGGTAACTCTACAAAGATTAAATTTAGCCATACATACCTTGAATCGGAATTTCCCTTTAATTTTCTACCACAATTCACCGGACCTTATAGCACCTTCAATCTAGTTCATAATGTGGCATAATTGAACTTAGAATTAGGAATAATGATCATGTCTTGAACTCACTTGAGCATTCTATCAAACACTAGGTGTTCCTCTAGATTAAATGGCCTCTTTTTAGTGAAGGATTACTCTAACCCATTTCCTTTTACTAGATTATGACTAGTTGGTTACATGCATGCAAGACTCCTACCCCTATCTTCATTAACTCACCTAACCATGTTTCATTCTAACAAAAATCTGGAAATTAAGGTTGATGGGGTGGAAGGTTACCTCTTGTAGTGAAGAAAATGGTGTCCTACTTGATCATTTCCAGGCCTGAGTAGTGATGGAGGAACAAATTTGATGAAGTTGGAACTCTCTCTCTCAAGAACAAAGTGTTTTAATGCATTGGGGGTCGGGTATAAAATTAGAATTTTAACAGTCCCGAAACAGAAATGCGGTCAGGAATGCAATCGCATTCCTGCTATGCGGTCCGCATTCCTGTCACATAATTTGCCCTCAAATAGGCCAAAAAGAAAAGTAGACTACCCAGGTATGCGAGCACTATGCGGTCCGCATACTTGGTATGCGATAGCATAGTGCAAGAATGTGACAACTATGCGGCCCGCATTCGTGAAATGCGATCGCATATGCAAGAATGCGACAACTATGCGGCTCGCATTCACGAAATGCGATCACATTCTAGGCCGCATAGTTGTCCTCAAAATGGACAGCAAACTGTCCAAGTATGTGACCACTATGCGGTCGGCATACCTGATCTGCGATCGCATAGTGGACCGCAGACCTGCGCAAATCTGAAAAATTATATCTTTTAAGTTCCTGGGTACTTTTTACTCTAAAAAGGTCCATTTTCAGAATTTCTACATTTGGCATTATTTTTAGCCATAAAATTTTACGGGTCATTACATTCTCCCCCACTTAAAATCATTCGTCCTCGAATGAGGATCGGGGAATCACTAGAGTAGGAAAAACACAAAATAAGCCAACCCCCAAATTTTTTGTTTTTACTAACTCCGATATTTCCTGAAATTTTCGCCAGAGTTTCCTTTGTAATTAGGCCTATCTACCTGTTAGAGAGCCCCCAAAACACATGTTTAACCAATTCCACACGTTACCAGTTACTCTATCAACTTGCACATAATCCGGTCATTTCAACAAGCTACATATAACTCAATTACTTCCATAAGCCTCACATAGTTCGGTTAACTCCACAAATTTGCACATAATTCAACTATTACAATGAGTTGCACATAATTCAGCTATTTCAATTAGTTGCACATGATCCAACTAATCACAACAACATATACATTTATGGCACAAAGTTTGAGAAGTCACAATAGTAAGGTAATTAGGGGAATGAAGCGTTCTTGCACAAAATTTAACACAATATATAATTGCTTAGGAATGACAACTTTCAAAACCACTACCAGACTTATTCAAACAGGTGGGGATATTTCTCTTTCATTTCATTTTTCGCTTCCCATGTGGATTCTTCGATTTGTTGACTCCACCATAATACTTTAACAGAAGCAATCTCTTTGTTCCTCAATCTACGGACTTTCCTATCAAGAATCGCAACTGGAACCTCTTCATATGACAATCCTTCATTAATTTCAACCGTCTCCACCGGCACAATGGCGGATGGATCTCCAATCACCTTCTTCAACATGGACATATGAAACACTGGGTGCGCTAATGACATCTCAGGGGGCAATCCCAGCCTATAAGACACCTATCCTATCCTTTGAGCGATCTGATACGGTCTGACATACCTAGGTCTCAATTTCCCTTTCTTCCCAAACTGCATTACTCCTTTCATGGGAGACACCTTCAAGAATACCCAATCATCTACTTGAAACTCCAAATCTCTTCGACGAACGTCCGCATAGGATTTCTGACGACTCTGAGCAGACTTCATCCTTTCCTGAATGACTTTAACTTTTTCCATAGCTTGGTGCACAAGATCCGGTCCTAGCAGTTCCGCCTCGCCAACCTCGAACCATCCAATCGGAGACCACACCTCCTTCCGTACAATGCCTCAAAATGGGGCCATCTGAATACTAGCATGGAAACTGTTATTATAAGCAAATTCTATAAGCGGCAAGTGATCATCCTAGCTACCCTTTAAATCTAATACACAAGCCCGCAACATATCTTCAAGCATCTGAATGGTCTGCTCTGCCTGCCCATCAGTCTGTAGGTGGAATGTTTTGCTGAGATTTACCTGCGTACCCAAACCTTAGTGAAATTTCTTCAATAAGTTAGTTGTGAATTGGGCCCCTCGATCCGAGATAATAGATACTGGAGTGCCATGGAGTCTGATTATTTCCTTGATATACAACTAAGCGTATCGTTCCACAGTATCGGTGGACTTGATTGGCAAGAAGTGAGCTGATTTCGTGAGTCTATCCACTATCACCCAAATTGAGTCGAACTTGCGTTGAGTGCGGGGTAACCCTACCATAAACTCCATATTTATCATCTCCCATTTCCACATTGGTATTTCTATAAGCTGCGCCAACCCATCGGCCCTCTGATGCTCGGCCTTCACTTGCTGACAATTCGGACACCTAGCCACAAGGTCCGCCACACCCATCTTCATTCCATTCCACCAATAAATCTCTTTGAGATCATGATACATCTTCGTAGAACCTGGGTGTACTGAATACCTAGAATTGTGAGCCTCTGCCATTACCCCTTCTCGAAGATCATCCACGTCCAGAACACATAGTCTCCCTTGGCACCACAAAACACCGTCATCATTGCCGAGTGAAAATGTTGTAGTCTTATGATTCAGAATTGCCTCTCCCCATTATACCAATGCTGGATCTCTGAATTGCTTTTCCTTGATTTCTGTTACAAGTGAAGATTCTCCTCCATTACACACCACGACATCCCCTTCATCTGAGGTCGAAAGACAGACCCCCAGACTAGCCACCTGATAAACCTCCTGAGTCAAAGGCCTCTGACCTGCTTCCAAATGAGTCAAGCTACCCATGGATTTCCGACTAAGAGCGTCGGCTACCACATTCACCTTTCCTGGATGGTACAAAATATTCATATCATAATCCTTGAGAAATTTCAACCACCTTCGCCGCCTTAAGTTCAACTCCTTTTGTTTGAATAAATATTGAAGACTCTTGTGGTCTGTGAACACGTCCACATGAACCCCATAAAGATAATGCCGCCAGATTTTTAGTGCAAACACAACTGCTACGAGCTCCAAATCATGCGTTGGATAATTCTTCTCGTGAATCTTGAGTTGCCTAGAAGCATACACTATAACCTTCCCACATTGCATCAACACACACCCCAAACCAACCCTTGAAGCATCACAATAAACCACAAATCCCTCTGTACCCTCTGGCAAGGTCAACAGCGGCGCCGTAGTCAATCTCAATTTCAATTCCTGAAAACTCTTTTCACTAGCATCGGACCACTGGAACTTAACTGCTTTCTGCGTCAGCTTAGTCAATGGGGAGGCGAGGGTAGAGAATCCCTCCAAAAATCTTCGATAATACTTAGCTAGAACCAAGAAACTTCGAATCTATATTGGGGTCATTGACCTAGGCAAATCCTTTACCTCTCCACCCTTATTACTTTGTGTTGCGGTGTGCAACCCGATCCCACCGTACAATCACAGTTCACCCTTATTACCTCTCCAACCTTATTACTTCGTGTTGCGGCGCGCAACCCGATCCCACCGTACATTCACATTTGGTAGTAACAACAACCAACAATTTTATCACAAGTATCTTCATTATCAAGAACATAAGTTCATATCAACCAACAACTATATGAAACCAAAGCACAATAATCCTTACCAAACAGTAATTTCATGTATGGTGTTGCCATCACTATTTAACTCAATTAAATCAACCCGTGGTTTCTTTTCATCATTTGACACACTCGGCCCTTAGCAATTAGATACATTCCCGCATTAGGGTACGTTAACATTGTTTCATTTAGTATCACATACTGCCATATCGACATATTTGACATTTAACGGACCTTACACATGATAGGATAAGCACAAGAAATCACCCTTCATAATCTCAATTAGCATGGTAATCGACTTTAGAAAAATCAAAGAATGAACTCGTACACCTCGACACAGCAGGACAATCAATTCACATATGCTCAAGCAAGAATATCATACCGTGTGCTCGGACACCAACAAGGTAACTCTACAAAGATTAAAGTTAGCCATACATACCTTGAATCGGAATTTCCCTTTAACTTTCTACCACTATTCATCGGACCTTCTATCCCCTTCAATCTAGTTCACAATGTGGCATAATTGAACTTAGAATTAGGAATAATGATCATTTCTTGAACTCACTTGAGCATTCTATCAAACACTAGGTGTTCCTCTAGATTAAATGGCCTTTTTTTAGTGAAAGGTTACTCTAACCCATTTTCTTTTACTAGATTATGACTAGTTGGTTACATGCATGCAAGATTCCTACCCCTATCTTCATGAACTCACCTAACCATATTTCATTTTAACAAAAAATTGGAAATTAAGGTTGATGGGGTGGAAGCTTACCTCTTGTAGTGAATAAAATAATGTCCTACTTGATCAGTTGTAGGCCTATGTAGTTATGGAGGAACAAATTTGATGAAGTTGGAACTCTCTCTCTCTAGAACCCACTCTCTCCTCTATCTAATTTATCTGAAAATAGGCTTAAAATGAAAGGGGTAGGTGTTTTAATGAGCTGGGGGTCGTGTATAAAATTAGAATTTTAACAGTCCTGAAATAGGAATGCGATTGCATTCTTGTTATGCAGTCTGCATTCCTGTCGCATAATTGGCCCTCAAATGGGCCAAAAAGAAAATTAGACTGCCAGGTATGCGACCACTATGCGGTCCGCATACCTGTTATGCGATTGCATAGTGCGTCACATAATTCCCTCCGCAAAAGTCAAGGTGCAAGAATGCAACAATTATGCGGCCCGCATTCGTGAAATGCGATCGCATTCTAGGCCACATAGTTGTCCTCAAAATGGACAGCAAATTGTCCAAGTATGCGACCACTATGCGGCTCGCATACCTGATCTGTGATCGCATAGTGGACCGCAAGCCTGCGCAAATCTGGAAAATTATATCTTTTAAGTCCCAGGGTACTTTTTACTCAAAAAGGGTCCTTTTTAAGAATTTCTACAATTATAACAACACGAGGACCTATTTGGGCATTATTTTTAGCCATAAAATTTTACGGGTCTTTACAGGTGTCCCTTATCTCTGATCGAGGCATGCGTTTACATCATATTTTTAGATAGCTAGTCAGTGTGAGTTAAGTACATGGGTTGAGTTGAGTACACCATTCCACCCCCAGACGAACGAGCAGTCCTAGCGCACCATTCACTTCTTGGAGGATATGATACGCGCCTGTATTATGGATTTTGGTGGTTCATGGGATCAATTCTTAACTCTTGTGGAGTTTTCCTACAACAACAGTTATCAATCGAGTATTCTAATGGCTCTTTATGAGGTGTTATATGGGAGGCAGTGTCGTTCTGCAATTGGTTGATTTGATCCGGGAGAGGCTAGGCTGTTGCGAACTGATTTGGTTCGGGATGCCTTGGAGAAAGTCAAGTTGATTAAGAATCGGCTTCATACAACACATTCCAGACAGAATAGTTATGCTTATAGGAAGATTCGTGGTATTGCATATATGGTGGATGAGAAGGTTTTGCTCAGAGTTTCTCCCATGAAGGGTGTGATGAGGTTTAAGAATAAGGACAAGTTGAGCCCTCGGAATATTGGTCCTTTTGAGGCGTTTGAGAGAGTGGGAGAGGTTGCATACAGACTTGCATTTCCACCTAGTCTATTAAGTGTTCACCCTATGTTTCATGTTTATATCCTCCGGATGTATTATGGCGATCTGTCACATATTATGGACTTCAACACGGTACAGTTGGATTGACTTATGATGTGGAGCTAGTGGCTATTTTAGACCGGCAGGTTTAAAAATTGAGGTTGGAGAATATAGCATCAGTGAAAGTTTGTTGGAGATGTCAGCCAGTCGAGGAGGCTACTTAGAAGGACGAGCAGGAGATGCGGAGCAGATATTCACACCTATTTGGGACTCTAGGTTTTATTCAAGACAAATTCGACAAACCTTTGTTTAAGAGTGGAAAAATGTAACGACCCGACCGATCATTTTAAGTATTGTAGTCGCGTTCCCTTATTTACTGCTTCTTCAAAGTTCATTTGTGGTTATGTGACTTGCCGGGGTGGTTGGTTTAGTTTTGGGGATGTTTTAGAGTGAACTGGGATACTTAGTCCCTAGGTTGGAAACGTAAGTTGGAAAAGTAGACTGGAATTTGACTTTTGTGTAGACAAATCCGTAATGGAGTTTTGATGGTTTCGATAGTTCCTATGGTTATTTTGGACTTAGACGTATGTCCGAATATGGGTTTGGAGGTTAATATCTTGGTTTGAGGCATTTTGGTGAAAGCTGGAAAGTTGAAGGTTTGGAAGGTTGAGAGGTTTGATTGAGAGTTGACTTTGTTAATACCGGGTTCATATTTTGGTTCGGAAGTTGGTTTAAGTCCATTATGTAACTGGGACTTGTGTGCAAAATCTGGGGTCATCTGGGGTTTGTTTGATATGATTTGGAATTAGTTTTAGAAGTTGGAAGTTCATTATTTTTATTAGTCTTGAATTGGGGTGCCATTTGTGATTTTGATGTTGTTTGATACGACTCGAGGCTTCGAGTAAGTTCTTATTGTGTTTTAGGACTTTTTGGTATGTTTGAATGAGTCCTGGGAGCTTCAGGGGTAATTCTGACGGTTAATGGATCATTTTGGACTTGGTATTGATTGCTGAAGGTTTATGGATTCTGATGTAATCCCATATGCGGTGGGCTTGGCCGCAGGTGCGCAGCCGCAGGCACGACTGAATGGTCACATAAGAGAAGTGAGAAACTCCAGGGGAGGTTCACAGATGCGGACTACTGACGGCATGATTGTACCTATAGATGCGGAAAGGAGAGCAAATGTGCAGAAAGTAAGATGGGCAGGGGAGTCCGCAGAAGCGGACGAAGGTGCGCAGATGCGTGTACGCAAGTGCGAGGGCCTAACCGTAGAATAGGTAGGTCGGTACTTAAATGAAATCCGCAGATGCGCGGTTTTGACAGCAGAAGCGAAAAATTGGGGCGCAGGTGCGGGATCACTAGGCAGGATATTAAATTCATGGATTTGAGTGTTTTCTTATTTTGGGAGATTTTGAACTAGACTAAAGGAGATTTTTGATCGGGTTTTTGCTACAATTGAATAGGTAAGTGAAGTTTAATCACTTTTCTTGATAAATATTGATTATTACACCTAGTTTATGTGAATTTGAAGTGAAATTTGGGGATAGTCCATTGTATTGGAGAGTAAGATTTGGTGATTTGAGGGTCGATTTGTGAATGAAATTGGATAAAATTGGTAAGATTGGACTTATAATTGAATGGATGTTCAGAATTTGTGAATTTTGTTGGGTTCCGAGGTGCGGGCCCGGAATTGACTTTTTGAGAGGACTTTTTTATTTTGGTTAAAGATCTTAGCTTTATCATTTGAATTCAATTCTTGTGGCTTTTATTGATTATATGAAGTTGGTTTGGCTAGATTCGGGTCGTCCAGAGGTTGATTCACACGGGAAGGGCTTGTTTGAGGAGTGATTTGGCTTGCTTGAGGTAAGTATCTTACCTAAACTTGGTTGAGGCACTAGTTGCCTGAATTATTGGGATAGCTATGTGCTATGGGTGCGCATATGTGTGGGGTTTGAGCCCATGTGCGAGCACAGGATATATATATATCCATGTTCGTAGGCTATGTTATGCCTAGAATTGACTGTTAAGCGATGATGATTCTCATATTTGTAACATTGTTATGAACTATTTGAGTCATGTTTGAGGTTACATAGAGGCTAATTCACTAAATGAACTTGATAATTGTTATTTCTATGATGAAATTGCCGATTTGAGCTATGATAGCACACTTTGCACATGCCTACACTTTAGCATGTCATTTATACTAGTCCAAGAGCATGAGATATGTTATTCATTCATCATATACATGTATCCTTGTATATTTGCTTCTGTGTGATATGATTTGGACTGGATTTTTGTGACCATGCCGGACGGATTATGTTGTTATGCATGTGACCACGCTGGGCATATTGTACTATTATGCATGTGACCACGCCGGGCAGATTATGATATTGATCCTGCAACCTTGGCGGGCTGGTAGCACGTTGGTTTGATGTGATTCGGACGTCTGTTTGTGAAAATAGAAGTTTAAGATTTTCTTAAAAATCTCATTTGATTTGGTGTTCAATTCGTAGTTCTAGATGTTATTTTGGTGATTTGATCGCGGGAACAAGTTCGTTGATGTATTTAGACTTGTGTGCATAGTTGGACTGGAGCCCCGAGGGCTCGGGTGAGTTTCAAATAGGCTACGGAGTGAAATTGGACTTAGAAATGTTGCTGGTGTTTTCAGTTCTGGTGCATGCCTCTGATCTCGCATTTGCGAGATCGGGCATCGCATTTTCTACCTTTGATGAGTTCGCATTTGCGAGCTACTCATCGCATTTGCAAAGAGTAGTTGGGCCACATCATGTTCGTATTTGCGAAGTGGCACAGGTAGGGGCAATGATCTCAATCGCGATCAAAGTGGTAGCATTTGCGGAGGGTCAGTGTTCGCATTTGCGAAAATTTCATCGCAAATGCGATGAATGCAGAGGTGTTAGGGTCTTCTCATTTGCGATGTTTCATTTGCGGGTTTCGCAATTTGCGAACCCCAGGTAGCAAATGTGACATCTGCGACTGATCAAATGGGACTTAGACGGGATTTTTGCTCATTCTTCAAAATTTTCAAAACAAGAAATCCTAGAGGCGATTTTTCAAAGAACCTTTCTTCCCCAAACCATTGGTAAGTGATTCTAAACTAGTTTCTTTCAATCTTTCACTACATTTACTAAGATTTCAACCTAAAATCTTGTGTTTTCATGGTAGAAATTGGGGGTTTTGGGTAGAACTAGGGATTTTTATAAATTGGGGATCTAGACCAAAAATTGGGGTCGAATTCTAAAACAAATTACATAACCGGGCTCGAGGGTGAATGGGTAATTGGGTTTTGGTACAAACTTCGGGATTGGACCAAGAGGGCTCGGGGGTTGACTTTTGTTGACTTTTTCAATAATGACCTAAAATGAATCCTTTGCAATTGTGGGTAGTTCCTACAGCTTAATTTGAATCGTTTGGTTGGTAATTTTCTTGATTCTATTGGTTCGGAAGCTTGGTTGAGAGGTAAAGTTGTGATTGAGCTTTGAGTGGACTTTTGGAGAGAGGTAAGTGTCGTGGTTAATCTTGACTTGAGGGATTAGGACTTGTTTGTCTATTTGCTACATGTTTAAATGTTGGGTACAACATATGTGTGAGGTGACGAGTACTTATACGTTGTTGTGGGGTTTAAGCATGCGGGTGGGACTTTTTCCTTGTATTTTATCGCTTACTTTGATCTTGTTATCCATTCTTAGACTAGTTACTTACTATTTTGACTGTTCTTATTGTGCTTACGAGCTTTTGTGATAATTGAGTATTGATTCCAAAGTTGAGATTGGTATTATGGAACCATTGTTGAAGTAAGGCTTGTTATTGTTGTACTATTTCCCTACTTTATTCTTGTTCATTTTTATGTGGTAAGGGAGAGTGTTAAAGTACGAATGGTGATGGCGTGCCATATTGTGAGTCTTAATGCACGAAGGGTGATGTCGTTCCACATTGTGAGTGTTAATGCACGAAGGGTGATAGCGTGCCATGTTATGAGTTAATGCACGAAGGGTGATGTCGTGCCATATCTATTGATTCATATTGTGAGGTTGACATTAAAAGCACAAAGGGTGATGCCGTGCAATATCATTGTTTCATTGTGAGGTTCAGAGTAAAAGCACGAAGGGTGATGTCGTGTAATTTTCTTTATTGTGTACACTTGTTTTCACTGGTTAAAGTCATATTGACAGTTCGGGTTATCATTTTCGTTGTATCTCTTATATATTGTACCCCTTAGCATGTCCCCCTCCCAATAGTACATGTTTAGCTGTTACTTGTTGTTATTTTGTACATACATTGTTACCTGCACAGGTTTATTATATGGGTGTCTTGTCATAGCCTCATCACTACTTCGTCGAGATTAGGCTCCCCACTTACAAGTACATGGGGTCGATTGTACTCATATTACACTCTGCACTTCTTGTGCAGATTTTGGTACCGGCCCTAGCTGATCTTGAGGTTAGCAGCTGGACTTGTTTGTCGGAGACCCAAGGTAAATCTGCTGGCATCCGCAGACCCTGGAGTCTCTTCCTAATTTTTTTATTTTATTGTTTCCTTTCTTTTAGAATAGTTATATTTTCTTTCAGACTCTGTTTGTAGTAAATTCTTAAAAGCTCATGAGTTGTGACTCCACATCCGAAACGTATTAGATATTATGATTTTTATGTTATTCCGCAAATCAGTTTTAGCTTCTGTTTATTTTAATTGTTTCTGTTATTAAAATTGACTAAAGTTTGCATTAATAACCTTCTAACGTTGCCTTGCCTAGAATGTGCAATGTTAGGCGCCATCACGGCCCCGAAGGTGGGAATTTCGGATCATGACAAGTTGGTATCAGAGCCCTAGGTTGCCTAGGTCTCACAATTCATGATCGGGCTTAGTAGAGTTTGGAGGATCGGTACAGAGACGTCTGTTCTCTCATTGCTAATTGAACTCTTCTACTCTTGCTCTATCGCAGATGGCAACAACATGTACAGCATGTTCAGCTGAACAGCAGCCAAAGCCCCCGGTGGCAGCTCCTACGAGGGGCAGGGGTCGAGGTCAAGGTTGTTCCAGAGGTCGAGGTACGGGCAGAGCTGATAAGTTGGTATGTTACCAACTTATCTTGTCTTTAAGCTTAGATTTTTGCTGTGTTTGAGTGATAAAATCATGTGTTAAATGTCTTTTACTTCTTTATAGATTCTATGTGATTTAGAAGTGATCATGACGAAACCAAGTGAAACCGAGTCAAAAAGAAGTTGAAAAGAAGAAAATCTGGAAAAAGGCCTCTGATGTCGCAATTGTGACATCAACTTGGAAAATGCGAAGTCAAACAACCCAATCAATGTTCGCAAATGTGAAGTCAAACCAAACAGTCAACCTTTGCAAATGCGAAGATCTCCATCGCAAATGCTTAACCAAGTGCACAGTGCCAAGTTCGCAACTGTGAACATAAGCGATAGTCAACAGTAAAGTCATAGTTCGCAAATGCAAACATAGCTTCGCAAATGCGAAGATCACGCTTCAGTTCTAGGATCTTTTGTAATTTCACATTTTTTGGCCCCAAAACAATTTAATATAGACCTAGCTCGTTTGTAAAATATCTTTGGAAGCTTTGAACATATCTTGAGAGAGAACACAAGTTCTGGAGCTAGGGTTCTTGCACACACATTTGGGTCTTGTTGAAGCTTTTGGTTTAGAATTTCTTACCCATTTATGTTCATTTCTTCATTTCCTTGCTTTGTATTGTATATCTAAGTGTGTAATATTTTTTCCAACACTTGAATCTTGTTTATGGGAATATTCATATTTAAAATGTGGATTAAATATCTTGTTATGCTTATGTATTGAACAATTTTTAGTTATTATGAAGTGAGTTATTATTTATTTAATTATTCTTGTTCTTTAATGTTTCTAAAGGGATTAACTAACCCTAGGACTCACCTATTTACTTCAAATTAATCTTGCGAAACATAATTTGGGGTTGGAAATGATTAATTAACAAGAACTTAAGCCTCTGGATCACTTTATAGATACTACCTAGGGATAGTATTGAACTACTTGTAACCATATTTGAACTACTGGATCGTTACATGAGTGTAACTCCCTATGCATCCATGCTTGTAGCCATTGACCATTTTACTTGCTTTCTAGGTTAGTTTACATTTCCGCATTTTGCTATAAATATTTTCTCAAAACATTGTAAGTGTTTGGCTTATCATAATAAGTGATAATTCTCTTACACGCCTAATCGCCTACATATTGTTCTCTGTGAGATTCAACCCCGACTCATAGTTGGGTAAATTATATTGCATGCGACCGTGTCCATTTACTTTTTAGTAGTAGATTTGGACGTCATCAAAATTAGCGTCGTTGCCGGGGAAAAATTTAGCGTATTTAGGTTGTTTGAGAAGTAAGCGTAAGTGCTTTGGTCCAAACTTGTGAATATTTGGGTAATTATTTTCTTATCTTTGATTATCTTATTATTTGTTTTCTTGTTTATTTTTTTAGTTTTGAAAAATGGCATCGCATAATGAAAATTGGTCGGATGGTAGTTGTTCATACTTTAA
>MDKI01265697.1:0-38850 GCA_005239505.1 Nicotiana paniculata
TGCCTACGCGTCCAGACAGTTGAATATACATGAGAAGAATTACCCTGTCCATGACCTTGAGTTTGCTGCCATTGTTCATTCCTTGAAGATCTGGCGTCATTATTTATATGGTGTTCCTATGAGATATTTACGGATCACCTGAATTTGCAGCACATATTCGGGCAGAAAGATCTAAATTTGCGCCAGCGTAGATGGTTAGAGTTGCTAAAGGACTATGACATCACTATATTATACCACCCGGGGAAGGCCAATGTGGTGGCCGACGCCTTGAGTCGCCGGGCGGAGAGTTTGGGGAGTTTGGCATACCTTCATGCAACTGATAGGCCTCTAGCCTTAGACATTCTGTCCTTAGCCAGTCAGTTCGTGAGATTGGATCTTTCTGAGCGTTGTCGGGTATTAGCTTGTGTGGTTTCTCGGTCTTCCTTATTCGATCATATCAGGGAGCGGCAGTACGATGATCCTCATTTACTTGTCCTCAAATACACGGTTCAGCATGGTGATGCTAGAGATGTGACCATTGGGGGTGACGGGGTATTGAGGATGCAGGGTCAGATTTGTGTGCCCAATGTTGATGGGCTTCGGGAGTTGATTTTAGTTGAGGCCCACAGTTCGCTGTATTCTATCCATCCGAGTACCACGGAGATGTACCAGGATCTGAGACAACACTATTGGTGGCGAAGAATGAAGAAGGATATAGCGGAGTTTGTAACCAAGTGTCTCAACTGTCAGCAGGTCAAATGTGAACATCAGAGACCGGGAGGGTTACTTTAGCAGATTGAGCTTCCAGAGTGGAAGTGGGAGCCGATCACCATGGACTTTGTGGTTGGACTTCCCCGGACTATGAGGAAGCATGATGTTATTTGGGTGATTGTGGATCGGCTAACCAAATCGGCCCATTTTATTTCGGTACTGACTACTTATTCATCGGAGCGGTTGGCGGAGATTTATATTCGGGAGGTCGTTTGTCTGCATGGTATTCCAGTTTCTATTATTTCAGACAGAGGTACTCAGTTCACTTCACGATTCTGGAGAGCCGTTCAGCAGGAGTTAGGTACCAGGGTGGAGTTGAGCACAACATTTCACCCCCAGACAGACGGACAGTCCGAGCGCACTATTCTGATTCTTGAGGATATGCTCCGTGCGTGTGTGATTGAGTTTGGAGGGTCTTGGGATCAGTTCTTTCCATTGACAGAGTTTGCTTACAACAACAGTTATCAGTCCAGCATTCAGATGACGCCGTATGAGGATTTATATGGTAGGAGGTGTAAATCCCCGGTGGGTTGGTTTGAGTCAGGTGAGGCCAGGCTATTGGGAACAGAGTCGGTTCAGGACGCATTGGAGAAGGTCAAGGTGATTCAGGATAGACTTCGTACAGACCAGTCCAGAGAGAAGAGTTACGAGGACCGGAAGGTTCGTGATGTTTCATATATGGTCGGAGAGCGGGTTCTCCTTCGGGTTTCTCCTATGAAGGGCGTTATGAGATTTGGGAAGAAAGGGAAGTTGAGTCCGAGGTTTATTGGCCCTTTTGAGATATTGAGGCGTGTTGGGGAGGTTGCTTATGAGCTTTCCTTACCTCCCATCTTGGCAGGAGTTCATCCGATATCATGTTTCGATGCTCCGGAGATATCACGGTGACCCGTCTCATGTGTTGGATTTCAGTTCAGTCCAGTTGGGCGAGGACTTGTCTTATGAAGAGGAGCCGGTAGCTATTCTGAACCGGCAGGTTCGTCAGTTGAGGTCCAAGATTTTCCCTTCTGTTCATGTTCAGTGGAGAGGTCAGCCTCCTGAGGCATCGACCTGAGAGTCCTTCTTCTATCCGTTCGAGGACGAACGGTTGTTTTAGAGGTGGAGAATATGACGACCCAAAGGGTCATCACTTGTTTTCTTACCCATTCCGTGCTTCCGAATCCTTGGAAACCTCATTTAGGGTTGCCTCAATTTGTGTGCGCAGTCCGGGCGCTTAGCCGGAAAGCTTAATATGAAATTTTTTGAAAAATGCTAAGTTTTGATATTAAAATGAATAAATTTGACTTTGGTCAACATTTTGGGTAAACGGATCCGGACCCGTGATTTGACAGTCCCGGAGGGTCCGTAGGAAAATATGGGACTTGGGTGTATGCCCGGAATCGAATTCCGAGGTCCCAAGCCCGAGAAATGACTTTTTGAGTAAAATTATTTTCTGAAAATATTTAAGGAAATTGAAAATGAAATCTGATTAGAAATAGATGGTATCGGGCCCGTATTTTGGTTCCGTCGCTCGGTACAGGCCTTATATATGGTTTAAGTCCTTTTTGTAAAGTTTGGTAAAAAACGGACCTCGTTTGTCGGGTTTCGGACTTAAAATGGAAAATTTGATGTTTTATGAAATTTGATAGAATTCATGGGTTTTGAGGCTTAATTCGATGAAAATGATGTTATTTTGGCGATTTGATCGCACGGGTAAGTTCATAGGATGTTTTTGAGGTAGTGTGTATATTTGGTTTGGAGCCCCGAGGGCTCGTGTGAGTTTTGGGTAAGCTACGGATTGCAGTTTTGAACTTGGAAATTTGCTGGTGCAACTGATCTGCAGGCTTCGCATTTGCGAAGCCAACATCGCAAAAGCGAGCTATTCATCACAAATGCGAAGATGCCCTTGCTGGCCAGGGATCGCAAATGTGACCATATGGTTCGCAAATGCGAGTATGGGACCTTCGCAAATGCGACATTTTTGGTCGCAAATGCGAAGTCCCTCCTTTTGCTCAATGTTCGCAAATGCGAACTATACATCGCAATTACCATGTCAGGGGTGTTCGCAATTGCGAACCCCAGTTCGCATTTCCCATGCCAACCAGTGGCCTGCAGTGCACTTAAACCGAATTTTGACTCAATTTTTCATATTTTCTCAAACTCAAACACACTTAGGCGATTTTTCCAAGAACAACACTTCTTCCAAATCATTTGTAGGTTGGTTTTTACTCAATTCTTTCAATCATTAACATCATTAAACATGTTTTTAACTTAAAATCAAAGATTTCCACGGGTGAAATTGAATGATTTGGGTAGAACTTAGGTTTTTCCAAAATTGGGGTTTGAGTGGGTGATTGACCTCCGATTAGAGAGATTTTCCACGGCTGGACTCGTGAGAGTACGAGGGTCTTGAAAATGGTAAATTTATCCGAATCCGAGATGCTAGCCTGAGGGGCGTTTTGGTCATTATACCTAATCTTGCGCCATAACTTTGTATTAAATAGTGGAATCAGTTGCTTGAGATGTTATTTATGATATAAAATTTATTTAAATAGATTTGGTACTTTTGGAGTCGGATACCCGTGGAAAACGTGTGGTTTCGAGTTGATTTTCGAGCCGGTTCGAGGTAAGTGGCTTGTCTAACCTTGTGTGGGGGACCTTTTCCCTTAGGATGTGATATTTGGTAATTGAATGCCTTGTACGTGAGGTGACGAGCGTGTACTTGTGCTAATTGTTGAAAATCCGATTTTACTTTAAATATTTAGACTGAGTTTCTTCCTTACCTGCTTTATTCTACTTGCAATTATAGCCTATGATTAGTTTAAGAAAGCATGCCTAGTTGACTTGAATTGCCTATTTGCTTAAGTTGCTTTAATTATACTACGTGAAGCATGTTAGGCTAGAACTACTTGTTGCCTTGTATTTTTGTACTCTATTTCTGAATGTCTTCTTGTTTTGGCCGCGTATTTACTTTGGACATCGGGACGGTATCCCGGGAGATCCCCCTACATATTTACTTTGGGACTACGGGACGGTGTCCCTGGAGATCCCCCTGCATATTTACTTTGGGACTACGGGACGGTATCCCGGGAGATCCCCTTGCATATTTACTTTGGGACTACGGGACGGTATCCCGGGAGATCCCCCTGCATATTTACTTTGGGACTACGGGACGGTATCCCGGGAGATCCCCCTGCATATTTACTTCGGGACTACAGGACGGTATCCCGGGAGATCCCCCTACATATTTACTTTGGGATTACGGGACGGTATCCCGGGAGATCCCCCTACATATTTACTTTGGGATTACGGGACGGTATCCCGGGAGATCCCCCTGCGTATTTACTTTGGGACTACGGGATGGTATCCCGGGAAATTACCCTGCATATTTACTTTGGGACTACGGGACGGTATCCCAGGAGATCCACTAGACAGTTGAGAAAAGGACTACAGGACGGTATCCTGGGAGATCCTCATTGTTATCATTGTTATTGAGCTGTTCATATTCCGTGTTTACTCTGTTCTTGTGTTTGTTATTGCCTTGTTGACCTGTCTTACTTCACTGCTGTATTCATTATTACTGTATGTTTTTATACTGTAAATCCCTATTATATAGTTTAACCTCAGTAGGGCCCTGACCTTCCTCGTCACTACCCGACCGAGGTTAGGCTTGGGACTTACTGAGTACCGTTGTAGTGTACTCATGCCCTTTCCTGCGCATGTTTTTCATATGCAGACCCAGGTATCTCCACTCAGGCGCACTATCCCCGAGCTTGAGATACAATAGAGACTTCGAGGTACATCTGCCGCGTCCGCAGACCAGGAGTCTCTATCTTATTCCAGCTTTTGTGAAAATTTTATCCTTCCGTACAGTTCTATAGACATTCTGGAGTTAGAGCAGTGTATTATATTCTGTTAGCCTGTGGTTTATGTGAGTTTCCGGGTTTTGGGGTGGTATTGTGGACTTCTGTATTATTTTGGGTTGTATATGCCAAGCGGCATTTATTTACAGTCCTTCTTTTAGATTTGTTCCGTTTTTACTTAATTATTTCGCAACTTATGTTAATATTCCGCATTGCTAGGATTACCTAGTTATAGGGACTAGGTGTCGTCACGACGTGTTCACGGAGGGCGAACTGGGGTCGTGCAGTTTCCCTCCGAGATTGGAATTTGGCAAGTTCAGCAATCCAGTGTGCTCGAGTTTGAGCAGTCTCGGCAGCCTTCTTCGCTTAGACTTGAGTGGCTTCAGCATCAGCCCGATAGACGGCCACGATCGCCTTTGCCTCAGTTTTTTCCTTTTCGGCCGCCGATTAGCCTTTGCTAGTTCGGAAGCCAACCGAGCCTCGAGCTCCTCTATCTTCTTTGCCTGAGATGAGCTTTTTTCCTTCATACCTCGGAGTTGGCTTTAAACCGATGGTAGCTGGGCTCGAGCAGCCTCTTTTTCCGCAACAAAGATATCCATGCCTTCTTTCCAACCGATGATAGCTTGAGGGCGTTCTTCTCCTCCAATAGCCTTTGGAGATCAGCCTCACATTGGCTCATTTTAGCCTAGGACTTGTAAGAAGATTGTATGGAAAAGAAAGGGAGTTAGACAGAAGATGGAGGAATATAACATCAACAAAGGAATTAAGACTTACCTGGTTCAGGATTCTTTGAGCCTCTTAGAAGAGGCAGGATGCGTCATTCAGTTCAGAAGCATCTCTGACCCCGGCAAAGCAATCTAGGAAGGGATCCTTCCCTCCAGGGACTCCGCCTACCTCGGGGGTCCTCAAATCTTGACCGTCCCGAATTGCTTCTTCGGAAAAGGTAGGGAGACTATGCGAGTCCCTGATTACTATTGTCCCAGGTGAGTCATTTGGGTCATTCTTTTCAATTCGAGGGGTTCCGAGACCGGCCCCCTCAGATATGCTCGCCGTTTATTCACTTCGGGGAGGGCAACCTTGATCTCAAACAGCTCGAGGATAGTGCCCAAGTCCTTCTCCACGACCCTCTCAGCTCGGGGCAGGACATCATCAACCACCACCGATTCAGCGGCCTTTGGGGCCTCTATGGTTTTCTTCACTCGGGCTACCAGTACGGAGCCGTCTTCTTCTTCTTCTTCTTCTTCTTTTTATTCTTCTTCCTCCCTTATTTGTTGGAGTACATGAACAGTGTCTGTCTTCGGCTTATGAAGAGGGTTTTTTCTGGGCTTCGGGACCCCGGAGGTCGAGGTCCTCTTCATTTTATTATCCTTTGCCTGTTTTGAAATCGGAGCCAAAGTCTCTTCCTCGCCAGTCGGGGGCCTTATAACCGCATCTTTGCCCAGTCCTACACACAAGAAAATCCAATAAGTATAAAAGTCTATTATGATCGAATCATCATATATGTGAAAAGGGAGCTTACCATGATTCTTGGCCTCCCATCGGCCTTTTGCTAGATCACGCCATCAACACTCAGCGTAAGTGGAGGTGGAGGCAAGGTTCCGAACCCATCTCTTGAGATCGGGAATTGCACAGGTCATCCAAGCAGTCGCTGCATCATAAAAGGAGACATAAATAAGAAAAAGCAAAGGAATAAAATAACGGAAACTAGCAGTGAGATGCTATACTTACGCTTCATGTTCCATTTCTCAGGAAATGACATCTTATCTGCTGGGATTAGGTCGGAAGTCCTCACTCGAACGAACCTTCCCATCCAACCTCGATTTTTGTCCTCGTCGATGCTCGAGAACAACACCATGGTGCGATGCTAGAGTTTAGTCAACCCGTCTTGATAGAGACATGGGTTGTATAGTCTAATGAGGTGGTCGAGGGTGAAGGTCATCCCCTCGACTTTGCTCGAGAAAAAATGGAACAGGATGACTATTCGCCAAAATGAAGGATGGATTTGGCCCAGGGTTATTTAATATTGGCGACAGAAGTCGACAATGACAGGGTTGAGGGGGCCCAGTGTGAAAGGGTAAGTGTAAACACTTAGAAACCCTTCCACATAGGTAGTTATGTCTTCTCCGGGGTCGGGATCACCACCTTTTTACTCCCCCAATTACAGTCTTTCTTTAACTGCTCGAGGTACCCCTTAGTTATCGAGCATATATACCTCGATATTGGCTCGCACCGGCCAGGAACCGAGGAAGCTCTCTCGACCTTGAAATCAGAATTTAGGACACACCCGCCGGGAACACACTCCTCAGGGCGCAGTTCCACCAGAGTTCTATTACCGGCCGACTGTGACGAAGAAGTACCTCCCTTTTGTGGTACCATTTTTTATGTTTTTGCCATTTGTTGTATGGGTTCAAAGAAAGAAGAAGGTAGTAAGACTTGATGTTTGAGAAAAGGTTAACGACGTAGCTTCAAGATTTGTAGAAGGAAATAACTTAAAAGAAGTAAAAACTTTGAAGATTAGGAAGAAAGTGAAAGTAAAATTTGAATCAATGAGGAAAGGGCCTATTTATGAGATTTACAACGATGGTTCAAAAGCATTAGTGGCTGACCACCAACTGACACTCATTAATGATTTGGGGAACTATACCGACGGGACGTTTTGGTCACTTTCATTGCTTCACGGGGATGACATCATGATAGGTCGAGATCAAAAAATCGAACGCTCAATTCGTTTCTTGTCGTTACACTAAAAAAACGAGGGGACTATCTGCATACGGTTAAAATCAGGCACACCCGATTTTACTGTTTGATCGAGACTGGTAATTTGCATAGAGGGATAGCTTCGTAACAGAACAGATTAAGACACGAGGGTAAGACACCAAGTGCGAAATCGAGATACCTGTCAAGATCGAGGCTAGTAGCAATCAGAGCCAAACGAGACAGACATCGAGTATGATTGGAGATGGCACAATAACACAAAGGCGAGATATCCGTGATTGGTCGAAGATCATGGCGTGAATCTCGGAGCGGATCAAATCAGAAACAGTTAATTAGCTAATCATGAGATTTCCTTCCGTAATTAGAGTTGTACCATAAGTAGAATTCCTCTACTATATAAATGGGAGTTCTAATCATTTGTAATCATCATTATTCACAAATATCAAAGCAATATAATTCTCTCTTTCTCGCTTACTTTATCGTTCATCAACTTGTTTTATTTTCTAACTGTTTTTGCATCAATCAGTTCGAGAGTACTTGGACTCGAGGGCTAAGTTCTGTTTGAACACCGGTTTGCTTTACGTATAATTCAATTCTGTCATTTATCTTGATATTTATCAATTGGTGATGAGTGAAATCACATATCCTTAAAATTATAATATAAGTTTAATTATTATCCAATTTTAAGAGTAAACAGAAGTAAAAAAAAAAAAAACTTATGTAAATAAACTTCCACTGTCCTACCCCCAATATATAAAAATGTTTATCACAAACAAACAAGGGCAAAAGAGGACTGATAAGGAAGTATGTTGATTTTGTTTGGTGTATAAACAATGAAGATTTTTTTCAGAATTAAAAAGGCGGCTTAATAATTAATAATTAAATTAATAGAGCAGTTACTACTCCTATAAACAAGGTAGAAATCCTCAGACACACAATCCCTAGCCACTTTGCTCCTATTCTCCTCCACAACCGTTTCATTTCCTATCTCCTCCTTTCTCTCTCTCTCACACACACACAAATTCGATTATGGCCGGAAGCGGTGTGGTAACACTTTACGGAAATGGTGCACTCACCGAGACTACAAAGCAATCCCCTTTCTCTGTGAAAGTGGGTCTCGCTCAGATGCTTCGCGGCGGCGTTATCATGGACGTCGTCAATGCTGAGCAGGCCCGTATAGCCGAGGAGGCCGGCGCGTGTGCCGTCATGGCCCTTGAGCGCGTCCCCGCTGATATACGCGCTCAGGGCGGCGTAGCCCGCATGTCGGATCCCCAGCTTATCAAAGAAATCAAACAGGCCGTAACCATCCCAGTTATGGCCAAGGCCCGTATCGGTCACTTCGTCGAGGCCCAAATTCTCGAGGCTATCGGAATCGATTACGTGGACGAATCAGAAGTCCTCACTCTCGCAGACGATGAGAACCACATCAACAAGCACAATTTCCGCATCCCTTTTGTCTGTGGCTGCCGTAACCTCGGCGAAGCTCTCCGTCGTATTAGGGAGGGGGCTGCCATGATACGTACGAAGGGAGAAGCCGGTACTGGCAACATAATCGAGGCCGTCCGTCACGTGCGTTCCGTGATGGGTGATATCAGGGTGCTGCGCAACATGGATGATGATGAGGTTTTCACTTTTGCTAAGAAACTTCAGGCACCGTACGATCTGGTGATGCAAACAAAACAGCTCGGAAGACTCCCTGTGGTCCACTTTGCGGCAGGTGGGGTGGCAACACCAGCAGACGCAGCGCTTATGATGCAGTTGGGATGTGATGGAGTGTTCGTGGGCTCTGGAATTTTCAAGAGCGGTGACCCTGCCAAAAGGGGACGCGCTATTGTGCAAGCCGTGACTCATTACAGTGACCCAGGACTGCTGGCTGAAATTAGTTGTGGGCTTGGTGAGGCCATGGTTGGAATTAATCTTGATGATAAGGTGGAGAGGTATGCTAATCGTTCTGAGTGAGATGGTTTGTAAGTCTAGAAAACTCTTAATTTCGTTTTAAATGTTTACAGTAATTGAGGTTCAAGGAGCCTCTTCTTGTGCTTTGGTCGTATTTTATACTTTGCGATATGTTCTTCCGTATATTGTAGTTTTGATTTTCTGGCCAGTTGTTATTTCAGGTTTCACCATTGGAATGGGATAATGTTTTTTACTTAAATGGGATGATTAAGATTCATTTAGTTATGCATTTGGATATTCAGCTCTGTAAAATTTGTCTCTACGTATATTCTGGGGAAGTATGGATTTTCTATTGATTAGCATGTGACTGTAGAAAGGAATTTGGATACCGTATAGACATGTTAATATATACTATATACAGTCATCACTAGAAGTTTTGATGCATAAATATATGTATGTAGTCTTAAAGTTACATCGAACAATTTCTTTGAGTCCATAGAGACTAATGAAAGGAGTCCAGATGTAGCAGAATGAACTTGAAGCATTGATATTAGTAATAATATATCTTATTGTAGTTTGAGGCAGTGGGTGTACCTCTATGCTGGATTCATTCACCTTCCATTACCTCTGGTACAAGTAGAAGTACTTTCTCCCTTCTGGTTTCAGATGCACTCTAAGTTGATTTCTGGTGTGTTTAGTTTCAATTGTGCATTTATTAGAGCTCTATTCTGTTCATCTTGGTATTGTTTTCTTGTAGCTTCTTGCAATTGAATATCTAGAGAAAGAATTTGGGTTGCTATTGGTTGTGATGATTCGAATGAACGTACCCCTGATTTAACTCGTTTCTTCGAAATGCCATTTAGAAGTTGGTTTCTGATGCGGTTTTAGTTTGATCCAGTGAATCACGGGCAGTTTGATATATAACCAGCTTTGAGTGATCCACTGTGGCGTGTACCAAATAATCAATACTGTCACGAAAGATAATACTCCTGCAAATCTCTTTTTTTTTTTCTTGGAGCTTTTATTTTGAGGTTTTTCTTCCTTGGTAGCGCTCGGAAGCTTATGCCATTTCCTTTTTGGTACATACGGTAGTATCAAGCAGTACGGTAGTATCAAGCAGTAGGTTTTCTGCTATGTGAAAATGTCTTCACAATTATCCTCCTGATATTTTTTTTCATTACAAATCTTGCTCTTAATCACGTCATTATTACTCATAACTACATATTAAATATAATTTGTCATTAGTGCATTTGGGAATGGTACTTTGAAACAACTCTTTAACACTATGCAAGTACGTTTTCTCCCCTATAAAATTCCGTAACTAGTGGTGTATGTATGTCGTGGACACAACTGGGAACAGAACACCATTATTTTGTGCGGTCCCTTCAAGACATTTGATAAAATTGGAACGAACAGAGAAGGTTAGCATGTCAATGAAAATAGGATGATTGTATACGGTAAAAACCGAGGATAACCGATTTTACGAGTTCGAGGGTATGTTTCGAGAACGAGCCGGTATCGAAGCAAGTTCGGGCTCAGAGAATATGAAGACTAAGGGATCGAGATCAGGCTAAATCGACACTATAGTAACATAATCACGAGATATCCACGATCGACCACCAATCTCGGCGAGAATCTCGGAACCGATAGAATCATTAACAGTTAATGGTGTCAATCATGTATTTTACTTTTGAAATTAAAGTCATACCTTATTTTGGGTTCCTCTACTATATAAAGAGGAATTTTGTTCATTTCTAAAAGAACACATTATCATTATTATCATCCTACATACTCACCACTTACACCATTACTGAGAAGTACAAAGCACTCTGCTCTTTTATTCGCTCTTAACTTTTTATAGTTCTTATTGTTCATATTACTATTGCTGCTCATACTATTCTTCGCACTTGATCTCGAGTCTAATCCAGATCGGGATCGATAACTTGCAATTACACGGGTTTCATCCATTTAAATCATTTAATTCCTTTATTTATTTAGATATTTGTCAATTGGCATTGAATTAGATCACATATCCTTATAATCACATTACAAGTTTAATTGTTACTCGTATTTCGAGGTAAACAGTTTGGCGCCCACCGTGGGGCTAAGGATAATAGTGATTGTTCAGTGTTATATAACACATTATTTTACGCTGTTTCTTGCTAGAAAGTTTGTTTTCAGGATAAATCATGTCAAACTCACAAAACACAACTACACATGGTGACAACAGCCTCGGACTCCACGGGGAGAATGAGAATGTTATCGCTACGGGAATCGAGGTTCCACAGGCTGACCTCGGAGGAGCACCGCCCGCCAACCCGGTCGATGTCGGTTCGCATATTGCTTTGAATGCAGATTTAGGTAGGGACCCCGATGAAAGCGTAGCAGAGAGGGTTGAACTGACGTTCGAGGTACTCAGGGCAGAGGAGATGAAGGTGTTAGTCTCCAAGTTATATTTGAAATGCTGCAAGCCCAACAAAACGCCATTGCCCAGTTGCAAAATTAGCACGTGGCTCGGAATAGGGTCGAACAAGAGGCTACTCGCCATACCGAGCCAGTTCCTGAAAGATCAGGCGATAATACTTCGACAACTGACCCTGCTATAACGAGAATACTCGAGGAGCTTACTAAGAGAATAGAATCGGGAGAAAAGAAAATCGAGACCAACGACAAGAAGGTGGAAACCTATAACTCTCGAGTTGATGAGATTCCGGGGGCACCACCGATCCTAAAGGGAATGGACTCCAAAAAATTTGTGCAAAAACCATTCCCTCCAAGTGCAGCCCCGAAGCCCATACGAAGAAGTTCAAGATGCCCGATATACCAAAATACAACGGGACCTCGGACCCTAATGAGCACGTTACCTCTTATACGTGTGCTATCAAAGGAAATGATTTAGAAGACGATGAAATCGAGTCAGTATTGCTAAAGAAATTCGGGGAGACCCTGTCTAAGGGTGCTATGATTTGGTATCACAACTTGCCACCAAACTCTGTCAATTCCTTCGCCATGTTGGCGGATTCATTTGTAAAGGCACACACTGGAACTATAAAGGTTGCAATGAGATAATCAGTCCTCTTCAAGGTGAAGCAGAGGGATAATGAGATGCTGAGAGAGTTCGTATCTCGATTCCAAATGGAGCGTATGGAGTTGCTTCCAGTTACCGCGATTGGGATGTTCAGGCTTTCACCAAGGGATTGAACGAGCGGTGTTCGATCGCATCACGCCAACCGAAGCAAAATTTGATAGAGTACCCGGCTGTGACTTGGGCAGATTTTCACAACCGATATCAATCGAAGATTAGAGTCGAAGACGACCAACTGGGAGCCCCCTCAGGTTTAGTGCATCCTAATCAGCCGACGGGTGAAAATCAGAGAGATGTTGATAGAGAATCAAGGTCGAACAAAGATCGGTATGAGCCATATGCTTCAGAAAGAAGGAATAACCATCCGAGACGTAATTCTACCCGGAAGGATTGGAGGGGTGACCGAGGACAAAATTCTCGGGGACTCATGAGCAAAAATGGATTCAACAAATATGCATATCCCACAAAAGCACCCCGATTATTAGAGTATAATTTCAGTGTCGATGCCTCGGGTATTGTATCGGCCATCGGGAGGATCAAAGACACTAGATGGCCCAGACCTATTCAAACCGATCCCTCTCAAAGGAACCTGAACCTGATGTGTAAATACCATGGCACGTATGGCCATAGGACCGAAGATTGCAGACAGTTGAGAGAGGAAGTAGCTCGACTATTCAACGAAAGTCACCTCAGAATTCCTCAGTGATAGAGCCAAAAATCATTTCAAGGAAAGAGACGCCAACAAAAAGAACGAGCAAGAAGAACCTCAGCATGTTATCCACATGATCGTCGGCAGGGTCGACGTGCCACAAGGACCTATATTCAAACACACCAAAGTATCGATCACAAGGGAGAAAATGACCCGAGATTATGTGCCCGAAGACACTCTCTCGTTCTACGACGAAGAAGCAGAAGGCATCTCACAGCCGCACAATGACACCCTGGTAATTTCTATTTTGTTAAATAAAATTCAAGTTAAACGTGTTCTCGTGGATCCAGGTAGCTCAGAAAACATAATCAGATCGAGGGTCGTAGAGTAGCTCGGCCTGCTAGACCAGATTGTACTTGCATCACGAGTCCTAAACGACTTCAACATGGTTGGTGAAACAACAAAGGGAGAAATAATCTTGCCAGTAAACGTGGTCGGGACCATCCAAAATATCGACAATGATCTGCCTACTAAGGATGTAACTAATATTGACAAGTTACAAGGGGATGCAAGGGACCATTTAAATGCTAAAAGTACTGGACAAATAGGTAGGGATTTATCAGAAAAAGATGGTAAGCAAGGAGATGAAACAACAAAAGAAAAACTGGTCGGGCATCAGTTTTTGCAAAATAAAGAAGGAAAAAAATTAGTAATGCGAACAATGGGACTGTGAAGAATCATGCAGTTATAGGTGTGACTGTAGGAGATGATTCTATGATCGATAAGGGACCTCCTAAGCCTACACGTGATGTTCCTGCTGGACAAGCCTTAGCAAGGATCTTTAATGCATTAAATCCAATAGTAGCAGCTTATGATAAGCTGTCTCTTAATAAAGTTGCAGCTGGTGTGTCGTAAAAAATACTGAAAAATTGAGGTAGAGAAGGTGTGGATTGTGCAACAGATAAGGGCTTAAAGGATGATAATTATCAAGCTGATATTAAAGGGTTAAGGGCTACAACGGTTTTGTTAACTAGAGAAGGCATAAAGAATGTGTTTGATCAAATTGATCCATCTGCACAACCTGGTAAGGAAAAGGATGGTATGGCAAAGGCTGCAGCTAATCAATCTGAGGCCAATGCACAAATTGAAATGGTAACATCTGCAGCTTTGCACTATGCTGCTGATCAAGCTATTGTTAGTGCACAAGTTGGAATTGGAGCAATTGATAGGGCAGATGGAGATCAAAATAATGTAGGAAAGGATAGGGTAAAGGTTGAAGATGTTTCCTCGGGTGGTAAAATTGGTATTGAGGCTAATACCTCTCAAAAACCAGCTGGAAGTGGACAACAAATAATTAGGCAAACCTCTGACAGAGAAGCTGTGGCCCAGACTTCAGGGAATGAAAAAACTGGGCATAAGAGCATTTTGTTGGAAAATAGAACTGGGAATGTAATTGAGGATGATAATGGAGGAGATCGGAGCAAAAAGGAATGAGATTGGAATGTAGTAACATATAGAAAATCTCCTGCAAAGACGGGGGGTTCACCAAAACTTCAGAACCAAGGTGTTCGACGAATAGACAGTAACATTGGTTCCAACTCAAATATTTTTGATCTTCTTGCTGCTGCTGAGGATCCTAAAGGTGATGCAACATGTTTAATGGATAATGTGATGTCCAAACAACTAGTTCCTATATCCAGTAATGAACGAGGAGGCCAAGGCAGTATTGATTTGGCTAAAAATTTGGGTGTTCGATGAAATGACTCTAAGAACAAATTGGGAACTGAACTAATGGGAATCTAAGCTCATCGTTCCAATGCACCTACATTGCATTTTTCCAATCCTCATGTCGAATAAATCATCAAAAATGCCCATAATGAAATGATGATGAATTCTACTATGGGTAAACAACCTTTGGTCACTTTGAACAATGAGGTCGAGGGCCTGATTTGTGAGGATATGATACGCCATGAGGTGGATTGATATTAGGAGCCCCTCCGGAGTATGTACACACCCCAAGTGAGCGCAGGTACCTACTGAGTGCTGAGTGCCGAATGCCGAGTGCCGAGTGCCGAGTACCGAGTGCCGAGTGCCGAGTGCCGAGTACCGAGTGCCGATTGCCGAGTGATGAGTGATTAGGAGGCATGAGTCACAGTGAGGTTGCCAAAGGGGCTGATACTGAGTGGCTGTAAGGTGCTGAGTGATGTTCTGCCCGAGGGGCGATTTATGATTCATGTTTTTGCCCGAGGGGATACTTATGATTTATTTCATTTTTACACTAAATCTTTCGGTTATTTTTATTTCTGAAATTGTTGGAAAACATATTTCTCAAAGGATTTTTCTGAAGTTGGTTTTAAGGCATGATGATTTCATATATCTATGTATATACTGTTGGAAAGAAAGGCTGTGCATATTGTGAATTGATGATATTGATGTTTATGTGTTTCTTGCCACTTAGACTTGATTTTTTCTCATTACTACTAAGTTGGCATACTCACATTACTCCCTGCACCCCTGTGTGCAGATTCTGGTGCAGATATTGAGCGTTAGCCATCTATTCCGTGCGGAGATGGAGTTCGGGATATAGAGGTAGCTGTTCAGTGTCCACAACATCTCTGTTTTCCCTTCTTTTGTTGTATCTAGCTATTCGTTCGGAGGTTTTGTATTATATTAGTAGACTTGTTGGTCTATCTCTTAGATGCTCATGACATGTTGACTCCGGATTTTGAGGATGGTTTAGACTATTTAGTTGTTTATTTTGCCTAATGAATTCAGTAATTTTATATACTTTATGAAATGTTAAAAAATGGTTGGGATTTTCGAAAGAAACTGTAATTATGTGATTGTTGGCTAGCCTAGTTCCACGACAGGCACCATCACGGTCGGTTTAGGAATTGGGGTCATGACAAGTTGGTATCAGAGCCTAGGTTACATAGGACTCAGCGGTTATGAGCGTGATTTGTAGAGTCTTGCGGATCAGTACGGAGAAGTCTCTACTTATCTTTGAGGGCTGCGGAACCCTTAGGAACAATCTCATTTTCTTAAATTCTGTTGTGCCATGTTGTTGATTCTGAAAATCTTAACTTCCGTTGTTTCCCTCTCTCACAGATGGTGAGAACTCGCGCTACCGATCAGGATGATCAGCCACCAGCTAGACAAGCGAGAGGTCGAGGCCGTAGTAGAGGTAGGGGGACAGCCCGTGCAGCAGCCAGGGTAGTGCTAGTTGATCCCGTTAGTGTTCAGGGTCAGATTCCCGCCACAGATACTTCAGGAGACCTTGGCCCAGATCTTATCACCCTTGCTCGCGCAGTTGCCGCTATTTCTCAGGCCGGGGGAGGCAGTCAAACTCCAGTTGCCCGGATGCCTGAGCAAGATATCAGGGCCAGCAGACACCGGGGCCAGTTCCAGCCCAGCCAATTGCTCCAGTTCGGGACTTCATTGTTCCGACTATGCTAGAGGACGAGCAGTGTAGACTGGAGAGGTTTAGTAGACTACAACCTCCGACATTTAGTGGTGCTTAGGGCGAGGATGCCTAGGGTTTTCTAGATAAGTGCCAGAGGATGCTGCGTACTGCTGGGATTTTGGAGACCAGTGGGGTCTCATTTGCTACATTTTAGTTTTCTGGTGCTGCTTTCACTTGTGGGAGTCTTTTGAGAGGCGTAGGCCTCTTGGTTCAGCACCCCTCACCTGGCAGCAGTTCTCCACTATATTTTTGGAGAAGTATGTACCTAAGTTTCACAGGGAGGAGCAGAGCAGGATTTTTGAGCAGCTGCGTCAGGGGGAGCTATTAGTGATGTATGAGATGCGGTTTTCGGAGTTGGATCGTCATGCTACCAAGTTGGTCCCTACTGATAGGGAGAGGGTTAGGAGGTTCGTGGATGGCCTCACTTATCAGCTCCGCATATTTATGACTCGGGATAGAGTATCAGATGCTACATTCGAGCAGGTTGTTGACATTGCCCGAGATATTAAGTCGGTTCGCCGCCAGGAGCAGGAGGAGAGGGAGGCCAAGAGGCCTCGTGGATCAGGCAGTTCTAGTGGTGCTCCTTTCAGGGGGCAGTTTCAGCATGGTAGAGGCCATTCATTCAGTCCTCCTCAGTCAGTCCGATCAACTTATAGTGGTGCATCTTTGGGGCATGGTCCCGTAGTTCTCAGCCAGGCCGTACTTCATTTGGTGCTCTCCCAGCTTAGAGTGCCGCTCGAGCACCACCAGTTTAGAGTTCTTCTATGCATGAGTCTTCTAGTGGCCGTTCTGGTGCCAGGGGTTTCTATCAGTTCCCCCCTCCAGCTCTAGAGAGTTGTTTTGAGTGTGGAGAGTTTAGGCACATGTGGAGGCAGTGCCCCCCTCGTCCTAGTGGTTTTTCTCAGCACAGGGGCCAGCCCTTGACTTCAGCTCTAGTTACTTCACCACCCGCCCAGGCAGCCAGGGGTGGTAGTCAGTGAGCTAGAGGTCGCCCTAGAGGGCGAGGTCGAGCAGGTGCAGGTCAGGCCCGTATGTATGCATTTCCATCCAGGCCGGATGCTATGGCCTCAGATGTAGTGATCGCAGGTATTGTCTCAGTCTGTTTCTGAGATGCTTTGGCTTTATTTGGCCCTGATTCTACATATTCCTATGCTTCTTCATATTTTTCCCATTTTCTTGATATGCCCCGTGAGTCTTTAGTTACCTCTATTCATGTGTAGACTCCGGTGGGCGATACTGTTGTTGTGGACCATGTGTATCGGTCGTGTGTGATATCTATTGGGGGTCTGGAGACCTGAGTGGACCTACTGTTACTCAGCATGGTCGATTTTGATGTGATATTGGGCATGGATTGGTTATCTCCATGTCATGTTGTTCTTGATTGTCACGCTAAGACCGTGACGTTATCTATACCAGGATGTCTGGGGGTTGAGTGGAGAGGTTCTTCTGAGTCTATGCCTAGCAGGGTGATTTCATAACTGAAGGCTCAGCGCATGGTTGAGAAGGGTGTCTATATTATCTGGCGTTTGTGAGGGATGTGAGAGGTGAGACTCCCGCTATTGATTCGTTTCCTGTGGTTTGTGACTTTCTGGACGTGTTTCCTGCAGACCTGCCGGGCATGCCGCCTGACAGGGACATTGATTTTGGTATTGACCTGGTGCCAGGCACCCAACCTATTTCTATTCCACCTTATCGTATGGCACCAGCGGAGCTAAAGGAATTAAAGGAGAAGCTTCAGGAACTCCTAGATAAGGGGTTCATTCGGCCTAGTGTGTCACCTTGGGGTGCACCGGTGTTATTTGTAAAGAAGAAGGATGGTTCTATGCGTATGTGTATTGATTATCGGCAGCTGAACAGAGTTACGGTGAAGAATCGATATCCCTTGCCTCGTACAGATGACTTGTTTGATCATTTGCAGGGTGCCAGAGTATTTCCCGAGATTGACTTGCGTTCTAGTTATCATCAATTGAATATTCGGGGGCCAGACATCCCGAAGACTGCTTTCAGGACTAGATATGGTCATTATGAGTTCCTGGTTATGTCATTTGGGCTGACCAATGCCCCAGCACCCTGTATGCACCTGATGCATAATGTATTTTTGCCTTATCTGGATTCTTTTGTCATCGTGTTTATTGACTATATCTTGGTGTATTCCCGATCACGGGAGGATCATGAGTAGCATTTGAGAGTTGTGCTTCAGACCTTGAGGGAGAAGAGATTGTATGCGAAATTTTTGAAGTGTGAGTTATGGCTTGGTTTAGTAGCATTCTTGGGGCACGTAGTGTCCAGTTAGGGTATTTAGGTTGATCCAAAGAAGGTAGAGGCGGTGCAGAGTTGGCCTAGACCGTTATAAGCTACTGAGATTCGCAGTTTCCTTGGTTTGGAAGGGTACTATCTTCGTTTCGTCGAGAGATTTTCATCTATTGCTACCCCTATGACTAGACTAACCCAGAAGGGTTCTCAGTTCATATGGACTGAGGAGTGTGAGGAGAGCTTTCAGCTTTGACTACAACTCCGGTATTGATTTTGCCTACGGGTTCAGGTTCTTATACAGTTTACTGTGATGCCTTGAGAGTTGGTCTTGGAGTGGTTTTGATGCAGGACGGTAGGGTGATTGCCTATGCGTCCAGACAGTTGAAGGTGCACGAGAAGAATTATCCAGTGCACGATCTTGAGCTAGCAGCTATTGTTCACGCCTTGAAGATTTGGCGTCATTATTTGTATGGAGTGCATTGTGAGATTTTCACTGATCACCGTAGTTTGCAGCATCTGCTTAAGCAGAAGGATCTGAATTTGCGTCAGAGGAGGTGGTTGGAGCTTCTCAAGGATTATGACCTCACTATTTTATATCATCCAGGGAAGGCCAATGCTCTTAGTCGCAGAGCAGAGAGTTTGGGGAGTATATCCTACCTTCCAGTAGCAGAGCGGCCTTTAGCACTCGATGTTCAGGCTTTAGCGGGTTAATTGGTGAGATTTGATCTATCCACGCCCCCGGGGGTAGTGGCTTGTGTAGCCTCTAGGTCTTCTCTTTATGATCAGATTAGAGCACGCTAGTATGATGATTCACATTTTCTTGTTCTTCAGGACAGGGTCCATCGCGGTGATGCCAGGGATGGACTTCGAGATTTGATTCTGGCTGAGGTCCATAGTTCGCGGTATTCCATCCATCCGGTGCCGCAATGATGTATTAGGATTTGAGGCAACATTATTGGTGGAGGCGGATGAAGAAAGATATTGTTGAGTTTGTGGCTCAGTGTCTCAACTGTCAGCAAGTCAAGTATGAGCACCAAAGACCAGGTGGATTGCTTCATAGATTTGATATTCCAGAGTGGAAGTGAGAGCGAATCACCATGGACTTCATACTTGGACTCCCACGGACTTCGAGGAGGTTTGATGCTATATGGGTTATTGTGGATCGGCTGACCAAGTCTGCGCACTTCATTCCTGTTTACTACTTATTCTTCGGAGCAGTTAACTGAGATTTATATCTGGGAGATTGTCTGATTGCATAGGGTTCCAGTTTCTATCATTTCTGACAGAGGTACTCAGTTCACTTCTCAGTTTTAGAGAGCCGTACAGAGAGAGTTGTGTACTCAGGTCGAGTTGAGCACAACGTTTCATCCTCAGATCGATGGGCAGTCGGAGCGTAATATTCAGATTTTGGAGGATATGTTGCGTGCCTATGTCATTGATTTTGGGGGTTCATTGGATCAGTTTCTTCCACTCGCGGAGTTTGCATATAATAATAGTTATCAGTCGAGTATCCAGATGGCTCCGTATGAGGCTTTATATGGTAGGAGGTGCATATCTCCGGTTGGTTGGTTTGAGCCGGGCGAGGCTAGACTATTGGGCACAGACCTGGTTCAGGATGCGTTGGGTAAGGCGAAGTTGCTTCAGGAGTGGCTTCGCATGGCGCAGTCTAGGCAGAAGAGCTATGCGGACCGGAAGGTCCGGGATGTGTCTTTCATGGGTGGGGATAAGGTGTTGCTGAAGGTGTCACCCATGAAGGGTGTTATGCAGTTCGGGAAGAGGGGAAAGCTGAGTCCCAGGTTCATTGGGCCATTTGAGGTGCTTCAGAGGATTGGGGAGGTGGCTTATAGACTTGCCTTTCCTCCCAGCTTAGCGAGTATTCATCCAGTGTTCCATGTTTCGATGCTCCGGAAGTATGTTGGTGACCCGTCTCATGTTTTGGACTTCAACACGCTTCAACTCGAGGATGATATGTCATATGAGGTAGAGCTAGTGGCTATTTTGGGTTGTCTGGTCAGAAGCTAAGGTCCAAGGATATAGCGTCAGTGAAGGTTAAGTGGGGAGGGCAGCCGGTGGAGGATTCCACCTGGGAGACCGAGCGGGATATGCGAGGCAGATATCCTCACTTATTCGAGACTCCATGTATCTTTCCATACCCGTTCAAGGACAAAATTTGCTTAAGAGGGGGAGGATGTAACGACCCGGCCGGTCATTCCATGAGATTAGCCTCGTTTTCCCCGTTTCTGTTTTATCGTATGTTGCTTAGCCTATTTATGTTGTGTTGGGTCGGTTGGTTCGGGTTCGGAGTGGCAGTGGTGAGAATTGAGACACTTGGTCTCTTAAATTAGCTTAATAGTTAAAACAGTCAACTGGGAGATGACTTATTGGTAAATGACCCCGGAATGCGGATTTTATGGCTCGGATAGCTTCGTTAGGTGATTTGGGACTTAGGAGTGTGTTAGGCATGAAGTTTCGATGTCCAGTGTAGAATTAGGCTTGAATTGGCGAAAGTTAGTTTTTGGGGATTTCCGGTCGGCAGTGGAAAATAGGCTATCGGGGTCGGAGTGGGATTCCGGAAGTTGGAGCAGGTTCATAATGTCATTTTGGATATGTGTGCAAAATTTCAGGTCAATCGAAGGTGTTTTGGTTGGTTTCGTCATCGTTGGCGAAATTTTGATGTTTCAAAGTTCATATGTTTGAAATTGATGTAATTTTGGTGTTTCCGTGTTGTTTTTGGTGTTTCGAAGGCTCGACTAAGTTTGAATGATGTTATGGGATGTGTTGGTAGGATTGGTTGAGGTCCCGGAGGCCTCGGGTGTATTTCAGACGCTCAAACGGGCACTTTTTGGTCTTAAGAAGTATGTTGTTTTCTGGTGTTTTAGCAGCAGTGAATCCTTCAATGCGATCGCATGGACTCATCCGCGATCGCGTAGAGTAAATGAGTGGGGCAGGAATTTTGTTCTATGTGATCGCGTGGTTAGGATTGCGATCACATAGGTTAGTCAGGTAAAGCAGTGCGATCGCGTGGGTGTTGGTGCGGTCGTGTAGAGTTTCTGAGGCGCGTGTGTGGGATGATCGTTTGTTCTATGCGATCACGTGAGTTGGTGTGTGATCGCGTGGAGTGGTCTGGGGTGTGCATCGCGATCGCGTGGCTAAAGCCGCGATCTCACTGAGGAAATTAATTGCTGGGCAGAATGTTTTAAAGGCCATTTGTGCGAGATTAACTCATTTCTTTCCTCCATTTTTGAACGAGTTGAGAGCTATTTGAGAGGGATTTGAAAAATAAATCAAGGGGGCTAGCTTGGAGGTAAGGTTCCAACTTCATAACTCGTTTATTGTCGTTTTCTAAGTAATTAAACCAGAAAATTGTTGAAATTAAACCCAAATTTGGGGAAGAAAGGTGCATGGAATTGGAATTTTCTTTTGAGGATTTGAGTGGCAAATTGTGGTCCGATTTTAGTGTTCTTGGTATGTATAGAATCGTGGGAGGACGAGGATTCTAGTTATGTAAATTTTATCGAATTCCGAGACGTGGGCCCGGGGCTCGGGTTTGGCCAAATTTCGAGAATTTTGTATAAATTGATAGTTTTTGATTGGGTTGTGTTCCTTTAGCGTATATTGATGATGTTGATCTAGTTTTGGTTATATTCGGAGCAATCGAGAGCCAATTTGAGGGGCAAGAGCATCACGTATTAGTGTTGTGGCCCGGTAGAGGTAAGTAATGGTTATAAATCTTGTCCTGAGGGAATGAAACCCCAGACATCATATTTCTAATTGTTTTTAAAATGGCGCACATGTTAGATGGCGAATATGTGGCGCGCACTGATTTTTGGGATTGGACATGGTCCTCTCCACGGCAACTATTGAGTTGCGTATTTACTTTAAATCATATGTTAAATTGTGTTCTAAAGACTATTGCTATATTTGGGCTATAAGCCATGTTTGGGGCCTCGCGCCGACTTGTTTTAGACCCTTTGGGGGATTTTTACTGTTATTTCCTCAATGTCGATTTATGATTTACACTCAGTCATATTGTGCTTAACTGTTTCCGAAACTCAGCCTTATTTTCACTATTTTGAAGATATAAAATGATGTTTTGGGTCGAGTACCCCGTTTTACTGATATGCCCGAGGGGCTTTTGAGAGGTTCTGACTGAGTGAGGCCAAGGTCCTGATTTATGAGGATATGATACGCCACGAGGTGGCTTGATATTAGCGCTTGGGCTGAAGGAGCCCCTCCGGAGTCTGTACACACCCCAATGAGCGCATGTACCTACTGAGTGCTGAGTGCCGAGTGATGAGTGATTGGGAGGCATGAGTGACAGTGAGGTTGTCCGAGGGGCTGATACTGAGTGGCTGTGAGGTGCTGAGTGATGTTCTGCCCGAGGGGCGATTTATGATTCATGTTTTTTCCCGAGGGGCTACTTATGATTTATTTCATTTTTACACTAAATCTTTCGGTTATTTTTATTTCTGAAATTGTTGGAAAATATATTTTTCAAAGGATTTTTCTGAAGTTGGTTTTAAGGCATAATGATTTCATATATCTATGTATATACTGTTGGAAAGAAACGCTGTACATATTGTGAATTGATGGTATTGATGTTTATGTGTTTCTTGCCACTTAGACTTGATTTATTCTCATTACTACTGAGTTGGCATACTCACATTACTACCTGCACCCCTATGTGCAGATTCTGGTGCAGATACTGAGCGTTAGCCATCTATTCCGTGCGGAGTCAGAGCTCGGGATATAGAGGTAGTTGTTCAGCGTCTGCAGCATCTCTATTTTCCCTTCTTTTGTTGTATCTAGCTATTCGCTGCTATGGCCAATTTGGTCGGCGGCCAGCCATCTTCTCCCGCTGGTCAGCCTCCCCCAACACTTTCCCACCCTCCCACGACATCAAACACCAATTCCCAGCCCTTAGACTACTCTAAAATATTGAAACCAGTTACGTTAAACGCTACCATGCAGGTACATACAACAACAGTGGAACCAATTCGTAATGACCCAGCCGATCGTTCTGTGAGATTAGCCCCATTTTCCCCGTTTCTATTTTATCGTATGTTTCTTAGCCTATTTATGTTGTGTTGGGTCGGGTTCGGAGTGGTCGTGGTGAGAATTGAGACACTTAGTCTTTGAAATTAGCTTAATAGTTGAAAAAGTCAATTGGGAGTTGACTTATTGGTAAACGACCCCGGAATGCGGATTTTATGGCTCTGATAGCTTCGTTAGGTGATTTGGGACTTAGGAGTGTATTCAGAATGAAGTTTTGATGTACGATGTAGAATTAGGCTTGAATTGGCGAAAGTTAGTTTTTGGCGATTTCCGGTCGGCAGTGGAAAATAGGCTATCGGGGTGGGAATGGGATTCCGGAAGTTGGGCAGGTTCGTAATGTCATTTTGGATATGTGTGCAAAATTCAGGTCAATCGGAGGTGTTTTGGTTGGTTTCGGCATCGTTGGCAAAATTTAGAGGTTTCAAAGTTCATAGGTTTGAAATTGATGTAATTTTGGTGTTATCGTGTTGTTTTTGGTGTTTCGAAGGCTCGACTAAGTTCTAATGATGTTATGGGATGTGTTGGTAGGATGTTTTGAGGTCCCGGAGGCCTCGGGTGTATTTCGGATGCTCAAACAAGCACTTTTTAGTCTTAAGAAGTCTGCTGTTTTCTGGTGTTTTAGCAGCAGCGAATCCTTCAATGCGATCGCGTGGACTCATGCGTGATCGCTTAGAGTAAAAGAGTGGGCCAGTCATTTTTTTCAATGCGATCGCGTGTTTAGGATTGCGATCGCGTAGGTTGGTCAGGTAAAGCAATGCGATTGCGTGGGTGTTGGTGCGGTCACGTAGAGGTTCTGAGGCGCGTGTGTGGGATGGTCGTTTGTTCTATGCGATCGCCTGAGTTGGTGTGCGATCGCGTAGAGTAGTCTGGGATGTGCATCGCCATCACGTGGCTAGAGCCGCGATCACACTGAGGAAATTAATTGTTGGGCAGAATGTTTTAAAGGCCATTTGTGTGAGATTAGCTCATTTTTTTCCTCCTTTTTTGAATGAGTTGAGAGCTATTTGAGAGGGATTTGAAGAAGAAATCAAGGGGGCTCACTTGGAGGTAAGGTTCCAACTTCAGAACTCGTTTATATGTCATTTTCTAAGTAATTAAACCGGAAAATTGTTGAAATTAAAACCAAATTTGGGGAAGAAAGGTGCATGGAATTGGAAGTTTCTTTTGAGGAATTGAGTGGGCAATTGTGGTCTGATTTTAGTGTTCTTTGTATATATAGAATTATGGGAGGACGAGGATTCTAGTGATGTAAATTTTCTTGAATTCAGAGATATGGGCCCGGGGCTCGTGTTTGGCCGAATTTCGAGAATTTTGTATAAATTGATAGTTTTCGATTGGGTTGTGTTCCTTTAGTGTATAGTGAGGTTGCCCAAGGGGCTGATACTGAGTGGCTGTGAGGTGCTGAGTGATGTTCTTCCCGAGGGGCGATTTATGATTCATGTTTTTGCCCGAGGGGCTACTTATGATTTATTTCATTTTTACACTAAATCTTTCGGTTATTTTTATTTCTGAAATATTTGGAAAACATATTTCTCAAAGGATTTTTCTGAAGTTGGTTTTAAGTCATGATGATTTCATATATCTATGTATATACTGTTGGAAAGAAAGGTTGTGCATATTGTGGATTGATGATATTGATGTTTATGTGTTTCTTTCCACTTAGACTCGATTTTTTCTCATTACTACTGAGTTGGCATACTCACATTACTCCCTGCACCCCTGTGTGCAGATTCTGGTGCAGATACTGAGCGTTAGCCATCTATTCTGTGTGGAGCCGGAGTTCGGGATATAGAGGTAGATGTTTAGCGTCCACAACATCTCTGTTTTCCCTTCTTTTGTTGTATCTAGCTATTCGTTCGGAGGTTTTGTATTATAATAGTAGACTTGTTGGTCTATCTCTTAGATACTCATGACATGTTGACTTCGGATTTTGGGATGGTTTAGACTATTTAGTTGTTTATTTTGCCTAATGAATTCAGTAATTTTATATACTTTATGAAATGTTAAAAAATGGTTGGGATTTTTGAAAGAAACTGTAATTATGTGATTGTTGGCTAGCCTAGTTCCACGATAGGCGCCATCAGGGCCGATTTAGGAATTGAGGTCGTGACAGAATTCAATTTTGCAGGTGTACATTATTGACTCGAGAACCAGTGGTGAAGTTTACGGAGGCAGAAGTTGAAAGAATGGATGTGATCGAACGTTTACAGTATACAATCGTTGGGAAATTATCATATGGTTGGCAGACCATCAACAATTACGTCACGTTGTTCTTGTGCAGTGTGGCATCAAAGGTGAATGCAACATTGGCTTTCTGAGGGATAGACATATATTGATTCGAATGACTTTATATTAAGGATAAGAATGGATATGAATATCAGTTAAGGCCTTTGATATACGATTCTTAAGTTTAAAGCTAGTGAGGAAACTCCTAAAGCTATGGCTTAGATATCATTTCCAAGTTTGTTGCCTACATTTTTTGTGAAGGAATGTTGTTTTCTTTGGCTTCAGCAATTGGGAAACCTTTGCATTTAGATATGGCTACTATAAAAAAAGCTAGGCCTAGTGGTGCAAGGGTGAAGGTCCTAGTTGATCTTCTTGTAGAATTGCCTAAGAATGTGAGAATGGATATAGAAAATGAAGAAACGGGGGAAATTAGAACTGAATGGGTGAAAATACAGTATGACATGCTGACTAAATACTGTAGGAATTGCAAACTTCAGGGACATGATGAGTTTGAATGCTGGAGATTGCACCCAGAGTTGTATGTGGATAAAAATAGTTCAAAACAAGGTGTTATTGAAGGTAATCAATCGAATGAAAACCAACAACCATTGATGATTCTATCCAGTGGTAAAGTGGTAGGTAATGTTAATGGTAATCCAAAGGAGCAGTGGAAAGAAGTGAAGGACAATCGAGTTAAAGCTATTAATAAGCAGAATGAGGTACAGGAAATTACTGGGAAAGAGATTGTTCCAATACAACAAAGTGGAAAGAAACATGATAATGCAGGTACTGATGGCAAAAATGGAGGTAAACATAAGGAAGAGCAAAGCAAAACTGGTAAAGAAATAGTACCAGTTGATAAAGGAACATCTATTCAAATGCAGATGGGAAATCAATTTGCAGTGTTAGAGGTATTAGACGATGAATACATTAACAACAATCAGTTAGTAGTCGCAAATGATCATCATTCTATGTCCACAATAGCTGTTGGAGAACAAAGATCAAAGATACAATGTCAAAAAGCAGCACCTAAGTCAATAGGAATGTTAATTCCTACAACCCCATCTTTTATTCCCAAATCAACAGGGATGGGATCATCTACTAGTCATAAGGTTAATAATCAAAGTGGGAAGGATAATGAGGTAGTTACAGCTAAGGAATCAACTTCTGATTGGTTTCAAAGAAATTTTAAATCCAACACTTTGGTGGACAAGGAATTGGCAGAAATACCTAATGATCAGTCTGGTAGAGCCAAATTATCTAAGGTAAATGAAAGAGTTAACTGGAGTGGAGGTAGATTATGGGCTAATCAAATAGAGGAGGATTCATATGAGGGAGATGTTCCAGATGGAGAACCAATAGATGAGGAGCCAACTGAAGATTATTATGATCAAGATGTAGAAGAGCAAAGTGTAAATTGGGAGCCTATTATTACTAAAAAGAAAAAAGATGCGAGCACAAAGGGAGAAAAGGATTTAAATGTTCAGGAAGCAGACAAGGATAAACAAGCAACACCAAAATGTATGGGCATTGAAAAGAAATTAGGTACAGAAATAAGAAGTGAAGCACCAGATCCTTGAGGTACAAGGGATTCTGCAATACCTAAGGACTTTGGTAATATTCAAGAGCCTACTAGAACAGGTAAGGAGCAAAGAAGCAAGCAATCAACCACTCCATACAAGAATGTTGTTCCATTAGAAGTTCAAAATTTGAAACTGTTGAAAAAAGGAGAAGAGCATGCATTGGTGACAAAGAATCATATTCCAACTTCAGTGGATGTGATAGGAGATGATGAAGTTAATGAGGTAGCTGAGGAATATGGCAGAATATGTAAAGATATGGACCAAAATCTATTGCACAGAATTTCCTAAATGCAGTAAGGCAAGGTGATTTATCACCTAGGCACATTGAGAAGGCAAAATCTGCAAAGGGAAGGAAGAAACAACAAAGAGACAATGCCATTGTGATTGCAGGTGGTGTTCAAATAAGGAGGACCCTAACAAAATCAAATAACTAGTGATGGATGCACTGATTTGGAAAATAAGGTCAGTAAACACATAACAAGAATTCGAAAGGCTGATTAAAATGCATAGACAAAATCACTATGAATTTATAGGTCTAATGGAGCCTATGCAACAAGCTAGAAAATTGGAGAGATATAGAAGTAAAATTGACTTTGCACAGGCAATTTCAAATGTATCAAACAAGATTTGGACTTTCATTGATGACGTTTTTGAGGTAACTGTTATGTATAACATGGTACAACAGCTTACCTTGAGACTGGTTCATTTAGAATCACATGTTGAGATGGTTCTAACTTTAGTATATTCTAAGTGTGATGCAGTTGAAATGATAGAATTATAGGATTCCTTATATGCAATGGCTAGGGATATGGATGTGCCATGGCTTGTAGGTGGTGATTTTAATGTCATATGGGATGAATAGGTGAAGTTTGGAGGGCTACTAGTGCACATAAATGATATAGATGATTTTAGACATTGCATCAATACTTGTAATTTAGTTGATCTTGGATTCAAAGGTAGTATTTTTACATGGTGGTGGGAGGGCAGAAGAGGACTGTATTTTCAAGAGACTGGACAAATGTCTAGCCAATGAGGAATTTCAGCAAACTTTCCCAAGTATTGAAGTCAGTCACTTACCAAAGATAGGGTCAGACCATAGCCCTATGCAACTAAAATGTGATATTGAGGCAACTCCTGTGAAGAAATATTTCAAGTTTCTTAACTTATGGGTTGAAAATGAAACATTCAAAGAGGTTGTAAGAGAGAACTGAAAGGTTGATTTCCATGCCAATCCATTCACCATGTTCATTCACAAACTTAAGAAGGTTAAGAAGGCTTTATCATTATGGAGTAGAGCAACCTTTGGTGACATTTTTCAGAAGATAGCCAATTTGGAGGAAGTACTATATGGTTCATGATGCAGAATTTGAAGCTAATCCTACAAAGGTGAATAGAGAAAGGCTACAAAAAGTCCAAGCACAATTGATCAAAGTTCTAGCATTAGAGGAGAAGTACTAGAGGCAGAAAGCGGGAATGAACTAGTTCAAAGATTGTGATAGAAACACTAAATTCTTTCATGCACAGGTTAGGGGTCGAAGGAAGAGACTGCAACTCAACAGAATTTAAAATAATCTAGGAATCTGGATAGAGGAAGAGGAGGAAATTGCTAAGGAGGCTGTGAAATTCTATGATGAGAAGTTCAAAGAAACTATAATACCAACCAATTTTGACATCATAAATCATGTGCCAACACTGGTTTGATATTGAACATAATGCTTGTTTGATGAGACATCCTATAAAAGAAGAAGTCAAAAATGCAGTATTTGGATTGAATTGTGACAGTGCAGAAGGTCCATATGGATTCTCAGGAAAGTTCTATCAGTCCTGTTGGGACATAGTTGGAGATGATCTATTCGATATGGTAAGAGCATCTTTCCATGGACATGAATTGCCTAAATGTGTCGCATACAGGATCACTATGAATTTATAGGTCTAATGGAGCCTATGCAACAAGCTAGAAAATTGGAGAGATATAGAAGTAAAATTGGCTTTGCACAGGCAATTTCAAATGTATCAAACAACATTTGGGCTTTCATTGATGACGTTTTTAGGTAACTGTTATGTATAACATGGTACAACAGCTTACCTTGAGACTGGTTCATTTAGAATCACATGTTGAGATGGTTCTAACTTTAGTATATTCTAAGTGTGATGCAATTGAAATGATAGAATTATGGGATTCCTTATATGCAATGGCTAGCGATATGGATGTGCCATGGCTTGTAGGTTGTGATTTTAATGTCATATGGGATGAATAGGTGAAGTTTGGAGGGCTACCAGTGCACATAAATGATATAGATGATTTTAGACATTGCATCAGTACTTGTAATTTAGTTGATCTTGGATTCAAAGGTAGTATTTTTACATGGTGGAATGGGAGGGCAGAAGAGGACTGTATTTTCAAGAGACTGGACAAATGTCTAGCCAATGAGGAATTTTAGAAAACTTTCCCAAGTATTGAAGTCAGTCACTTACCAAAGATAGGTTCAGACTATAGCCCTATGCAACTAAAATGTGATATTGAGGCAGCTCCTGTGAAGAAATATTTCAAGTTTCTTAACTTATGGGTTGAAAATGAAACATTCAAAGAGATTGTAAGAGAGAACTAAAAGGTTGATTTCCATGCCAATCCATTCACCATGTTCATTCACAAACTTAAGAAGGTTAAGAAGGCTTTATCATTATGGAGTAGAGCAACCTTTGGTGACATTTTTCAGAAGATAGCACATTTGGAGGAAGTACTATATGGTTCATGAGGAAGAATTTGAAGCTAATCCTACAAAGGTGAATAGAGAAAGGCTACAAAAAGTCCAAGCACAATTGATCAAAGTTCTAGCATTAGAGCAGAAGTACTAGAGGCAGAAAACGGGAATGAAATAGTTCCAAGATTGTGATAGAAACACTAAATTCTTTCATGCACAGGTTAGGGGTCGAAGGAAGAGACTGCAACTCAACAGGATTTAAAATAATCTAGGAATCTGGATAGAGGGAGAGGAGGAAATTTCTAAGGAGGCTGTGAAATTCTATGATGAGAAGTTCAAAGAAACTATAATACCAACCAATTTTGACATCATAAATCATGTGCCAACACTGGTTTGATAGTGAACAGAATGCATGTTTGATGAGACATCCTATAAAAGAAGAAGTCAAAAATGCAGTATTTGGATTAAATTATGACAGTGCAGGAGGTCCATATGGATTCTCAGGAAAGTTCTATCAGTCCTGTTGGGACATAGTTGGAGATGATCTATTCGATATGGTAAGAGCATATTTCAATGGACATGAATTGCCTAAATGTGTCGCATACACAATCACTATGAATTTATAGGTCTAATGGAGCATATGCAACAAGCTAGAAAATTGGAGAGATATAGCAGTAAAATTGGCTTTGCACAGGCAATTTCAAATGTATCAAACCAGATTTGGGCTTTCATTGATGACGTTTTTTAGGTAACTGTTATGTATAACATGGTACAACAACTTACCTTGAGACTGGTTCATTTAGAATCACATGTTGAGATGGTTCTAACTTTAGTATATTCTAAGTGTGATGCAATTGAAATGATAGAATTATGGGATTCCTTATATGCAATGGCTAGGGATATGGATGTGCCATGGCTTGTAGGTGGTGATTTTAATGTCATATGGGATGAATAGGTAAAGGTTTGGAGGGCTACCAGTGCACATAAATGATATAGATGATTTTAGACATTGCATCAGTACTTGTAATTTAGTTTATCTTGGATTCAAAGGTAGTATTTTTACTTAGTGGAATGGGAGGGCAGAAGAGGACTGTATTTTCAAGAGACTGGACAAATGTCTAGCCAATGAGGAATTTTAGTAAACTTTCCCAAGTATTGGAGTCAGTCACTTACCAAAGATAGGTTCAGACCATAGCCCTATGCAACTAAAATGTGATATTGAGGCAGCTCCTGTGAAGAAATATTTCAAGTTTCTCAACTTATGGGTTGAAAATGAAACATTCAAAGAGGTTGTAAGAGAGAGCTGAAAGGTTGATTTCCATGCCAATCCATTCACCATGTTCATTCACAAACTTAAGAAGGTTAAGAAGGCTTTATCATTATGGAGTAGAGCAACCTTTGGTGACATTTTTCAGAAGATAGCCAATTTGGAGGAAGTACTATATGGTTCATGAGGCAGAATTTGAAGCTAATCCTACAAAGGTGAATAGAGAAAGGCTACAAAAATTCCAAGCACAATTGATCAAAGTTCTAGCATTAGAAGAGAAGTACTAGAGGCAGAAAGCGGGAATGAACTAGTTCAAAGATTGTGATAGAAACACTAAATTCTTTCATGCACATGTTAGGGGTCGAAGGAAGAGACTGCAACTCAATAGGATTTAAAATAATCTAGGAATCTGGATAGAGGAAGAGGAGGAAATTGCTAAGGAGGCTATGAAATTCTATGATGAGAATTTCAAAGAAACTATAATACCAACCAATTTTGACATCATAAATCATGTGCCAACACTAGTTTGATAGTGAACAGAATGCATGTTTGATGAGACATCCTATAAAAGAAGAAGTCAAAAATGCAGTATTTGGATTGAATTGTGACAGTGCAGAAGGTCCATATGGATTCTCAGGAAAGTTCTATCAGTCCTGTTGGGACATAGTTGGAGATGATCTATTCGATATGGTAAGAGCATCTTTCAATGGACATGAATTGCCTAAATGTGTCGCATACACAATCACTATGAATTTATAGGTCTAATGGAGCCTATGCAACAAGCTAGAAAATTGGAGAGATATAGAAGTAAAATTGGCTTTGCACAGGCAATTTCAAATGTATCAAACAAGATTTGGGCTTTCATTGATGACGTTTTTTAGGTAACTGTTATGTATAACATGGTACAACAGCTTACCTTGAGACTGGTTTTAATGCTAAGGAGGCTGTTTTTAATGCTAATGTTGGAGATGATCTATTCGATATGGTAAGAGTATCTTTCAATGGACATGAATTGTCTAAATGTGTCGCATACACAAATTTGGTTCTGCTCCCAAAGAAAAAAAATGTGGTTACATTTTTTGATCTAAGACAAATTAGTGCAATTTCTCCAATAAATTTATTTCAAGGGTGATTCATGAGATGCTTGTGGGATTGTTGCCTAATCTAATATCGGAAGAACAAGCTGTCTTTGTCAAGGGGAGGAGCATAGTTTAAAACATTTTTCTCACCCAAGAAATTATAACAGTCATAAGACTTAGAACCAACGCTGGACCAAATGTTGTCATAAAACTGGATATGACCAAGGCATACGACAGGGTATCTTGGTTGTTTTTGACAAAAGTTATTAGAAAGATGGGATTTTCAGAGAGATTTATTGGCATGGTGTATGGGATAGTTTCAAACAACTGGTACTCAGTTCTGATCAAGGGTCAAGCACATGGCTTCTTCAAATCTTCAAGTGGAGTAAAATAAGGAGATCCATTATCTCCTACCTTGTTTATCCTAGTTGCAGAAGCACTGTCGAGGGGCCTAAATTCCTTGCATATGAATGTATACTTCTGTGACATTGGACTTCCCAAGTGGAGTCCAAATATAAACCACATAGCATATGCAAATGACACGATCATATTTTCTTCATTGGATGCTACATCTTTACAACTGATCATGGAGGTACTGTGTGATTATGAGGCAACATCAGGGAAGCTAGTGAACAAGACAAAATCTGCAGTATATTTGCACCATCTCACAAATGAAGAGGTAGGATATATAGTCGAGAAAATTACTGGAATTAAGAGGCAGGAATTTCAAATTATGTAGCTAGGCTGTCACATTTTCTATCCTAGGAGGAAGCTAGACTACTACCAAGGGTTAATTACCAAGATAATGGACATGTTACAATCATGGAAGGGGAAGCTATTGTCCATTGATGGCAGAGCTATCTTAATATCTCATGTTCTACAGAGCATGCCAATGCATTTGCTATCAACAGCTAATCCTTCAAACTATGTGATCAACATATTCCACAAAATGTTTTCCCAGTTCTTTTGGAGCAGCTCTATAGGGGGTACTAGCAGGCACTAGGCATCTTGGAATACTTTATGTATGCCAGTGGAAGAGGGAGGGATTTGCTTCAGGTCCCTTCATGATGTCTCAAAGGCTTTGTTCTCCAAATTGTGGTGGAACTATAGAACAAAGCCATGTATGGGGAGCTCATTTATTATTCAAAAGTATTGTAAGAAACTAAACTCAGTCATAGTGCCATGGAGAGAAGGATCACAAATATGGAGAAAAATGATTGAGTGTAGGGATCTAATCGAGCATCAAATAGTTTGGCATCCAAAAATAGGATCATCTTTATTCTGGTTTGACAATTGGACAGGTTTTGGGGCTTTATACTTCAATGTACCTCAAGATTTTGGGATTGATGAAACATTGCATAATGTGTATGATGTGGTGGAGAATGGATCTTGGAATGTGGATAGGTTGTTTGAGGTACTGCCAGAAGAACTTGCTTTTCACATTGTGGAAAAGATCAAGCCACCCTCAATTCAAAATATACTTGATGTGCCATACTGGATGTTGGAGCCAAGAGGCTTTTTCAGTGTAAAGACTGCCTGGGATTACTTGAGAAGAAGAGATGAACCAAGGGAGACATTCAGGAATATTTAGGTGAAGGGTCTTTCATTTAAAATTGCATTCTTCATGTGGAAAGTTTGGAAAGGGAAACTTCCATTAGACGAATTCATGAGGAGAATAGGCTATTTGATGGCACCAAAATGCTGGTGTTGCATAGAACCAAAAGAAGAAACCCTGCATCACTTATTTTTAAAATCAAATTCTGTAAGAATTGTGTGGAGATATTTTCTCACAAGGGCTGGAATTGGATTGCAGGGCCTAACTATGAATCATGCAATTATTAAGTGTTGGACTGCAGATGTGTGCAACAGACTTAAACCTATTATGCAAGCACTGCCATCATGCATTGTTTGGGAACTTTGGAAGAGAAGGAATATCATGAAATATAGGGATACAATATCAACAAGCAGAGTGATCTACCAAGTCTCATCTACAATGCAAGCCTTAGTGAAAGTAAGAAAACCATGAATAGGTATTGTCCCTCACAGATGGAATGGCTTACTAACCATGATGGAGAACTACACACCAACGCTCAAGTTGGACAGAGTGTTATGGGAATTTCCAAGTGAAGGGTGGCTTAAAGTTAACACTGATGGGGAATCAAGGGGGAACCCAATGTCACGACCCCAATCCTAAACCGACCGTGATGGCGCCTATCGTGGTCTAGGCTAGCCAATAATCACATATTTATAGTTTCTTTCAAAATCCCAACCAATTTCAAGAATTTCATAAAATGTACATAATTGACTAAATACATTAGGCCAATAAACAGTGAAACCAACCCCAAAACCCGGAGCCAACATGTCATGAGCATCTAAGAGAGATAAGCCAAAAAGGTATACTATCATAATACAAAACCTCTGAATAAATAGCTAGATACAACAAGAAGGGAAAACAGAGATGCTGCGGACGGTGAACAACTACCTCTATATCCCGCACTACGGCTCCGCACGGAATAGATAGCTAATGCTCGGTATCTGTAGCTGAATCTCCACACAGGGGTGCAGGGAGTAATGTGAGTACGCCAACTCAGTAGTAATGAAAATAAATCAAGTCTAAGCGGCAAACAAACACATAAAAATCAATATCATCAATTCACAATATGCACAACCTTTCTTTCCAACAAAATATACATAGATATATGAAATCATTTTGCCTTAAAACCAACTTGAGAAAAATCCTTTGAAAAATGTACATTTTCAACAATTTCAAACCGAAAGATTTAGTATGAAAATGAAATAAATCATAAGTAGCCCCTCGGGAAAAAAAACATGAATCATAAATTGCCCCTCGGGCAGAACATCACTCGGCACCTCACAACCACTCAGTATCAGCCCCTCAGGCAACCTCACGGTCACTCATGCCTCCCAATCACTCATCACTCGGCACTCAGCACTCAGCACTCAACACTCAGTAGGTACCTGCGCTCACTGGGGGTGTGTACAGAATCCGGAGGGGCTCCTTCAGCCCTAGCGCTAATATCAAACCACCTCATGGTGTATCATATCCTCACAATCAGGCCCTCGGCCTCATTCAGTAGAACCTCTCAAAAGCCTCTCGGGTGAATTAGTAAAACGGGGTACTCAACCCAAAATATCATTTTTAAATCTCAAAGTAGTGTAAATCAAGCTGAGTTTCGAAAACAGTAAGCATAATGTGACTGAGTGAAATAATCAATAAATAGTGAGGAAAATAGCAGTAAAAAGCCCCCAAGGGGTCTAAACAGATCGGCACGAGGCCCCAAACGTGGCTTATAGCCCAAATATTGCAATAATCTTTAGAACACAATTTAACATAAGGTTTTGAGTAAAATACGCAACTCAATAGTTTCCGAGGAGAGGACCAAGTCCAATCCAAAAATCAGTGCGAGTCACATATTCATCATCCGACATGTGAACCATTCTAAAATCAGTGAGAAATATGAAGACCAGGGTTTCATACTCTCAGAACAAGATTTATAACCATTACTTACCTCTACCGGGCCACAATACTAGTCCGCTATGATCTTGCCCCTCAAATTGGCTCCCGATTGCGGTCCCAGGTGCGCACTTGCTAAATCCCACTAACGGACCAATTCTCACACCTGCGACCTCTTCTCTGCACCTGCGGCTTCGCAGGTGCGGCCAACTCTTCGCACCTTTGGACTCCTCCTGCCTAGCCTCCCTTCGCACTTGCGACGTCGCACTTGCGGCTACCCATCCGCAGGTGCAGCTAATACCAGAAACTTATTCCAGCAGCCATTTGCTGCATTTTCTTAAGTTCAAAACTCCGCCAACCATCCGAAATCAATCCCGAGCCCCTCGGGGCCCCAACCAAACATACCAACACACCCCATAGCATTATTCAAACTTAGTCGAGCCTTCAAAACACCAAAAATAACATGAAAACACCAAAATTACATCAAATTCAAGCCTATGAACTTTGAAACTTCCAAATTTCGCCAACGACGCCAAAACCAACCAAAACACCTTTGATTGAACTGAAATTTTGCACACATATCCAAAATGACATTATGGACCTGTTCCAACATCCAAAATCCCATTCCGACCTTGATAGCCTATTTTCCACTGCCGACCGGAAATCACCAAAAGCTAACTTTCGCCAATTCAAGCCTAATTCTACACCGGACATCAAAACTTCATTCCGAACACACTCCTAAGTTCTAAATCACCTAACGAAGCTATCCAAGCCATAAAATTCTCATTCCGAGGTTGTTTACCAATAAGTAAACTCTCAGTTGACTTTCTCAACTATTAGGCTACTTTGAGAGACTAAATGCCTCAATTCTCACTATGACCACTCCAGACCCAAACCAACTGACCCAACACAACATAAACAGGCTAAGCAATATATGATAAAGCAGAAATGGGGGAAACGGGGTAAACCTCACAGAACGACCGGCCGAGTCGTTACATCCTACCCCTCTTAAACAAACATTCATCCTCGAACGGGTCTAGAAACATACCTGGAGTCTCTAATAATTGAGGATATCTGTCCCGCATCTCCCGCCCAGTCTCTCAGGTGGCATCCTCCACCAGTTTCCCTCTCCACTGAACCTTCACTGAAACTATATCGTTAGACCTCAGCTTTCTGACATGTCGACCCAAAATAGCCACTGTCTCTACCTCATATGAAATATCACCCTCGAGCTGAACCATGGTGAAGTCTAAAACACGAGATGGGTCACCAACATACTTTCGGTGCATCGAAACACGGAACACCGGATGAATACTCAATAAACTAGGAGGCATAGCAAGCCTATAAGCCACCTCCCCAACCCTCTGAAGCACCTCAAATGGCCCAATGAACCTGGGACTCAGCTTTTCTCTCTTCCCGATCTCATAACACCCTTCATGGGCGACACCTTCAGCAACACCTTATCCCCAACCAAGAAAGACACATCTCGGACCTTCCGGTCCACATAGCTCTTCTGCCTAGACTGCGCCGTGCAAAGTCGCTCTTGAATCAACTTCGCCTTACCCAACGCATCCTGAACCAAGTCTGTGCCCAATAGCCTAGCCTCACCCGGCTCAAACCAACCAACCGAAGATCTGCATCTCCTACCATATAAAGCCTCATACAGAACCATCTGGATACTCTAATGATAGCTGTTATTATATGCAAACTCCACTAGTGGCAGAAATTGGTCCCATGAACCACCAAAGTCAATCACACAAGCACAAAACATATCCTCCAAAATCTGAATGGTACGCTCCGACTGCCCGTCAGTCTGAAGATGAAACGCTGTGCTCAACTCGACCTGAGTGCCCAACTCTCTCTTTACGGATCTCCAAAACTGATATGTGAACTGAGTACCTCTGTCGGAAATGATAGAAACTAGAACCCCACGCAATCGGACAATCTCCCTGATATAAATCTCAGCTAACCGCTCCGAAGAATAAGTAGTACCAACAGGAATGAAGTGCGCGGACTTGGTCAGCCGATCCACAATAACCCATATAGCATCAAACCTCCTCGAAGTCCATGGGAGTCCAACTACGAAGTCCATGGTGATCCACTCCAACTTCCACTCCGGAATATCAAATCTCTGAAACAATACACCTGGTCTCTGGTGCTCATACTTGACCTGCTGACAGTTGAGAAACTGTGCCACAAACTAAAAAATATCTTTCTTCATCCGCCTCCACCAATCATGCTGCCTCAAATGCTGATACATCTTTGCGGCACCCGGATGGATAGAATACTGCGAACTATGGGCCTCAGCCAGAATCAAATCTCGAAGCCTATCTACATTGGGCACGCAAATCCGGCCCTGCATCCTCATGACACCATCATCACCAATAACCACATCCCTGGCATCACCGTGACGAACCTTATCCTGAAGAACAAGCAAATGCGGATCATCATACTGGCGTGCTCTGATGCAAGGCTAGAATCCATGGTTTAACATGTTATATGCCCCACATTTTATGTGCGTTAATGATAAGAATACACTTTTTGTATGCATAATAGCGTCTATTTCATGTGTAGGTGAATTGGATATGGAAACCGAGCTAAATGGATGCAAATACATCGAAAATATGCTCAAGAGGCGAGGAGGAGTGCACTGGGGTATAGCTGCGCGCCAGAGCCCAAACGCCTGGTCATGCCTGGCGTTAGGGTCCAAACACCAACCCTAGTCTGGCGTTAGCCAGGCGTTGGAGTCGAAACGCCAGCCCTAGCCTGGCGTTATCCAGGCGTTAGCCTCATAACGCCAGGCCCCTGTTTCG
>ML323784.1:0-49758 GCA_005239505.1 Nicotiana paniculata
TTTCAAGTTCTCCATAGCCAAAATGTATCAAAAAGTACCATTAGTTAACTTTTCTTCTTGTGCGGGAGTAGATTTGATCAAACTCTTCAAATCGCGGTTACCCTTCTAGTAAGCACGATAATTAAACCAATCTCGAAACTCAAAATACCTTTCCCCTGCTCTTGTAGGAGGAACAATACGGACTGAAGGAGCTTTTGATTGTGTACAGTTTTTAGATGCTTTAGCTGCTGGAGGATTTGAAAAAGCCATATGTTGAAAGAAAGTAAAAGATATCAGCTAAAAACATCATCTCAAAGAAAACAAAATCAACAAATATAAAACAAAAAGCTTCAGCTCCCAATATGTTGTCACCAAAAACAAAACAAAAACTTCAGCTCCCTATATGCTGAAGTTTCAGCAAAACAAAGCACAAACTTCAGCTCCAAAACAAAAACAAGCTGAAGTACAAAACACAAAACTTCAGCTCCCTATATNACCAAAACAAAATAAAAACTTAAGCGCCCAAATATGCTAAAGTTCACCAAAACAAAACAAAAAGCAGATACACACGTTCAAAAACTTCAGCATATTACCAAAACAAAACAAAAATTGAAGCGCCCAAATATGATGAAGTTCACCAAAACAAAACAAAAAACTTCAGCTCCTAAACAAAAACAAGCTGAAGTTCACCAGTTACAAAATACAAAACAGACACACACGTTCAAAAACTTCAGCATATTAAACAAAACAAAGACGTAAACTCCCAAACATCAGCTACAAAACAAAACATCAATTGCTAAAACGCTGAAGTTAACCAATTACAAAATAAAGAAACTCAGCAAAGCACAACTTTAACACCAATAATTAAACACAAAAAAACAAATAAAATATCAGCTCCATAAAATTAAGGTATACATGACAAAAAATACTATAGAACATGAATATCACAAAAAAAAAAAAATACCCAAAACGTAAAGGTACTGCAATGTACCTGTGATTATACGTAATATTATTGGCGAACAAACAGTTGAAGCGATGAATATCAAAAAATAATGACGATCGTAAAAGCGAAGAATGGGAGAGAGAGAGAGAAAGAGAGTATTTGCAAAGTATATGAATGGAAGTAGAGGAATGGGGTTTACTTGAAGAGAAAGTAGGCTTGACTGCTTGTAAAAGGGTAAAATTATCTTTTCAAAAGGCTTTTAACAAAAAAATAGGTACCGATGCAAACACAAAAATAAAGCGGGTACAGGTTAAAGAGGGGCACCTAAATAGAACGCCCCGTGCAATTTTTACGTAAATAGGCTACACAAATCTTAGCCCAATTTTACCAAATAACATGTTGGGTTGTACTGGCCTCATGGTCAAGCCCATTCTAACGGCTCTAACATTAACATCATGAAAAATGAGATGCAGTTGTCTTAATGAAGACAAAAAAAAGAGTTAAGGAGAATTAACTATGATGGTGTGTATGTTATCAAAATTAGTTTATAAGCATTTTGTCTTATCTATATAGGATGTTTATAACTTATAAATCAAAATCAATTAAAAGATATAAATTGGTCTCCATTCACTAATACCTTTTCATTTTATAAGCACTTTAATTGTTCATTTTTTGTCATTTTATCTCTAATATCTTTTGAAGTTTTCTCGATCACTACTAGCGAATGGACTAATGTTTATGTGAAGTATGAAAAAAATAATTTTTCTCCCACCAATCGTGTATATATTACTTTAAACTCGTTATCCATTAAATTGAACGATGTCACGACAATATTAAACCTCATCTGCCATTAATGGAGACAGGTGTACACCATATAAATGTGTTAGTTTTCACTTTTGGTAGAGCCTTCATGTTTTTTTATGTAAACTTCTTAGACAACTTTCATTAATTAAAATGCGTATTGACAATATTCACATGGCGAAGATTGAGATCAATTGAGCAACATATGTCATGAGAATTAAAAATAATATTAGTTAATAGTGATGAAATAATCTCATATAATCTTATCATTTATTTCTAAGTAAGGTTATTTATCAACAAAAGAGGGTTGAATTGATCAATGTCTTCTATTGTCATGTGAATCACTTACAACTTAATTGGTTTCCTTCGCTTTGGTAGCTAGATAATACCCAAATATCATTGTCATACGTGGACTTCTCGTGTTTCATGGCATTTAACCATTTATTTGATTCAGGAATGTTTATTGTTTAGTTGTATGTAACATTACTTCAGTTTAACTAATATCATTATAGTCAACCTAGTTGAAACATACTTGATAATCACTAAAAATGGTAAAATCTCCTTTTTTTTTCTAATATTAAACTTTTATTTTTTTGAAGCTTCAAACACCATTTAATAAACTTTTTCATCAAATTAAATGAACATTATCACTCACTGTTACTATAAGAGCAATACCAATTTAGCTTATAGTATCACATCAATCATCAAATTTTCTAGCAAAATTGAGTGATGAACACAACTCCCCCAAATTCATTCCGAAATTTGATATTTCTATACTCAATACTTATAGTATAATGAAAAAGGGAAGCAAAACACATGATACTTGAATGATCCGAGTATCTCATAAAATATCAAGAAGCAATTTTGGATTAGTTTTATTTTTGAATAATGTTAACTTGTGCATGATAACTTCAAATATGAAAAAGATTCATATTTTATTTTTTTGACCAATCATAGTTTGAAAAATATCTTGTGAAGCTTTGTATTTATTGGAATTGTTAGTTATGCTAGGTGTCCTTTGATCATTGTGTTTTTTTCTCTTAATTTGTTACATCTTATATATGTTTGTGGTGATTACATTATTATACTTGTTGTTGTTCTTTAATAGGATCGTCTTATTGTACTCCTTATTAATTAGGCCAATCTATAATAATCACACAATTAACAATAATCTGTCTGTAAATAACTTACGAGAAATACATTCATTTATTATACTACGATTATCGTTGATATAACGAGATCTTAGCTGTATGAGAAAAGAAATGATATTCTTCAAGGTGAAGTTCTTGTACATAGGATGACAATGCCGTGCCTTTATGTAATGCTCGATCTAATATTCTTTATTTTACAAGGTTTGATAAATATATTAATGACATGAGAATATTGAAATTGTCACATAAAAAATTGTGGTTCTTTTTACAAAGTGAAGTTCAAGTACATGACATAACAATGTTGTGCCATTAATAGTCTATTTTTCGAAGTTTTTCCAAGGTCAAAAATATTTTTTTTAAAATAGAGGTGTTTGGCCAAGCTTATAGGAAGAAAAAGTGCTTTTGAACAGAAGTGAAAGCTATTTTTTGAGAAGCAAAAAAAAAAAAGTTTCTCCCCAAAATCTTTTTTTTTAAAAGCGCTTTTGAGAAAAATACACTTATATCATATTTGGCCAAGCTTCTCCCCAAGCCAAAAGTATTTTTTTTCCTCAATTTGAAGTGGTTGGCCAAGCTTTTTTTTGGGGAAAAAGAAAAAGTATTTTTGGCTAGAAGCAGAAACAATTTTAAAGAAACAGAAACATAAGCAGTTTTGACTTTTCTTCCTGCCAAAAATACACTCAGCAAAATATTATATATATCAAAATAATCTTACTTAGTTTAAGTTGTTAAGTAATAAATAATAAATTTTAGGATGAACTTTCATATTCATTGAATGTTTTTAGATATATTCAAATTATCTTAAAAGAATAAAATACTTTTTAATTTTATTTTTATATTTTACTTAAATAAAATAAAAAGACTTAATTATTATCTTTAATAATAAATATTTGTCATTATTTATCGACTTATATAACATTAACTATTAAGCAAGTCTCTTCATGTCCTTATTCGTAATCTGACACTTAACACTTTTTGAAAAGCTTGGCCAAACACACGTTGTTATTCAAAGGTGTTTTACAAATTATTTTTTTTTTCCTGTCAATCATGATATAATATATATAATATTATATATATAATTACAAAACTATCTTTTCTGCAAATATATACATATATATATATATATATATATATATATATATATATATATATATATATATATATATATAAGGTAACCTAATTAGTGTCAGTTACAATTGTATGTTGCGGTGCGTTGTTCGCATCCACAAACAAAAAGCAGTCTATTGCCACATTAGGAATATTACAAACCATTTTTTTTCTTTTAAAAATAGTTTCTAGGATGTCTACCCATAGTGTTTCGTTGACAAACACCGGCGGAACCACCTATAAGTTTCTACCCACTTTTGTCCGCTTCCCTGCTTCCTTTGCTAGTTTGTCTGCGACTCTATTTCCTTCTCTGTAGACATGTCTTACTAGTGGATGACCCAGTGCTACCAGGAGTGACCTATATTCACGTATCATAGCATCATAAATCATGTTGCCTTTATTGATACAATGTATTACCTGAGTTGAGTCTAAGTTAACCTCTAAGGGAAGGAGATTATTTGTTATCGCCATCTTTAACCCCTGCATAAAGGTTGTTAGTTCACGGTGTAGTGTGTTAGTGCAACTTATTGTTTCCATGAATTTCATTATCCAATCCCCACTGGTGTTCCTGATTACCCCTGGCTAAACACAAAATGCTTTTTCTAAAAGTATTTTTTCGAAAAAAACTTTTAAAAAAAGCAGTTCTCAAAATAAGTTAATTCTTTCAGCTTCACCAAACGGGCTATTAGAAGCAATTTCTAAAAGCTTGATCAAACAATAATTGCTGCTCAAATGTGATTTTCAAGTTGATTAGTCAAATACAAATTGTTAAAAAAAAAAATTAAAATAAACTGATTTTAGAAGTTTAGTCAAAAGAACTATAATTAATGTTCAAACTACATGATTCTCTATTCACAAAGTTCGAGAAAGATCTTTGTGCATTGGTTTCTATGTTAACATATTCCTGCAAGGTTTACTTGACTACTGTTAGAAAAATAAAAAATATATATTTTTGGTTAAATGCGAAAAAGAACAAGTTTGCAAGTTAGTAGAATCATTTCACATTCTTCTTACTTGAATTACTAACATATCTTTCTCTATTATTTATTATTTAATTAGTTTTCTTTCTTATACACGTTTAGGGGAAAACAATTCATATACAATATGTTCACTTACCAAAGTTGGTTGGTTGGAAAGCAGGTGTGCTTATCGGACGGATTGGGTGGATAATTACACTTAATGATTATCGGATTATAAATATAGTAATCCGCTAGCCATCCAATAAGACAACAGGCAGATTGATATCATATTAATAGTTATCGGGCGACTTATCGGTTAATCCAAATAATTTTTTTATAAACAATCATTCAATTAATACTAAGACTACACATATTGTCATTACACATATTAAACAAATTTGTAAAACCAAAAAGCACGTTCATTCAATAATCAGTCAAACTTTCAAAAGGACATTCATTCATAATCAATAAAAAAACTTTGGTCGTCGCCCTGAAAGCTCTGACGCTTAACTTAGCTAGAAGCGGTAATTCGATTATGTAACATGCAAATAGATAAAGGTACAATATGTGGGAAAAATCAATATTCATATAAAACTGGACAACCACCTGTAATTGAATCAAGAAGTTGGAGAAAATAATAATATACAAACAACAATGGGAACGAAAGACAGATAAACAATGGTACTTTTTATACACAAGGGTAAAAGTATAAATATAAAAATTCTTAACGGGTTAACAATTTACCCAATAAGAAAATTCGCCCCCAAACCGTTAAGCCGTTAATTGTAAATCTCAATTCGTTCTTCATCCATTACCCTGATAATCCGATACCAATAAGCCAAAAAACTATCGGTTCGGTTCTATTACCGATTGCGATTCGATTTTAAACAGTCATATCGAAAAGGTTAGAAATTATGAGCAAGTCAAGTCAATACCTTCAAAATTATAGGAACATAGTGAGCTTTAATAGTAATATAAAATAACAAGTTCATTCACGACCACTATTTGCATTGCAGGTATAAGATAAACTGGTTAATAAGTTATTATAATAACTTACGAACAAATAAAAGAAGTAATAAAAGAGATAAATAAATGAAAATAGAAAGATATTTTTTGACTTACTCATAGAGAAGTTGTTCTAGACGCAATATATTAGATAAATTGTTATTTTGTGGCTTGAATATTTTCTTGTATTTTTAGGAAACTCATAATCTCTATAGGTTTAGGAAAATCCATTGACCTAATAGATTTGGGAAAGGAAAACCTATAGTGCTTGTCAAATTGGGAAATCTTTCCCTTATATGTTTGGAACCTTTTGGGATCTATATATAGGGATTGTAGTTGATGATTCTAGAGATTGTACTGTACTTTTCTTGCCATTCATAGTGGAAAACTCTCTCTGCTTTTGTCTCGAGGATTAGGCTTAGCTGAACCTCGTTAAATTCTTGTGTTGATTTTTTCTTATCTATTTTCTTTGCGTGTGATTATGTGCTAGTTAACCCTCGATATTCCGCATCAATTGGTATCAGAGCAAGGTTCGAATTTCTACATACAATCTAGGGCTAAGATGTCTTCGTCGTCTTCAACAAAGTACGAAGTAGAGAAATTTGATGGGGGGTTCTATTTTTAGTCTATGGAAGATTATGATGAAATCGTTCCTCGTGTTACAAGGGTTATGGAAGGCAAATTATGAGGATTTTCCTGAAGAGATGAAAGAGACAGAGAATGCATACCTAAAGGAGAGGGATATACGTGTGATATTCAAGAGTGTTACATATAGCGTTCTTCGGGAAATTGCTGAAAAAACTTCTGCAATAATGGTATAGAAGAAGTTGGAAGATCTGTATTATAAGAAATCACTCACAAACTACCTTTACCTGAAAAAAAGGTTATATAATCTCCGTATGAATAAAGGTACACATGTTAAAACTCATATTAATGAGTTTAATTCAATTATGATGGACCTAAAGAATGTGGATATCAAAATTGAGAGTGAGGATCAGGGCTTAATTGTGTTATATTTTTTACCACCGTCTTATGATACTTTTGCCGATACACTGCTATATGGGAGAGATAACATTTCACTGAAAAATGTTAGTAATGCACTAAAATCTAAAGAGTTGAAAAAGAGCTTTCCAAACAGCAAAATTGAGGGCGAGGGTTTTATGATTAGAGGAAGAACACAACAAAAGGACTTTAACAGGAAAAAATTAACTGCTAGATCAAAGTCTAGAGCAAGGAAGCAACACTGTTATGAGTGCGGGGAGCAAGGTCACCACAAAAGAGATTGTCCTAAGTTGAAGGAGAAAAGAGAGAAGCAGAAAATAGATAATTCGGTAAATATTGTTGACACTGCAATAATTCTGATGACAGTGACTATGTAGGAGAAGTTTGTGTTGCGAGTTCTAGCCATAGGCAGAATTCTTGGATTCTTGATTCTGGTGCTACTTTTTACATATGTCCACACAAGAATGGTTTGCAACTTACAAGCAAATGAGTGAGATTGTCTACATGGGAGATGATAATCCATTACCAGTAGAGGGGATTGGTAACATCAAATTGATAATGTTCAATGGAGTTATCAGAAACATTGAGCGTTGGCATGTTCCTCGGATAAAGAGAAATTTGATTTCTCTTTTGACTTTGGATTATCATATAAATTTCACTCTGGGAATGGAATACTTAAAGTGTGTAGAGGCTCCATGGTACTCATAAAGGGTAAAATACATTCTAAATTGTATAATCTACAGGTCAATGTAGTTGAAGGGGAAGCTGTTGTAGCTTCTGGGAAAAGTGATCTGAATCAGTCTCAGTTGTGGCACTTGCGACTTGGCCATATGAGTGATACTTGATTGTCTTTGTTGAGTAAGCAAAATTTTCTGAATGGATACAAAAGTCAAGTTTTGAATTTTTTCGAGCATTATGTGTTTGGTAAACAAACAAGGGAAAAGTTCAGCAAGAAGGCTGAGCACAAGACCAGAGACAAGTTAGATTATATACACTCAGACTTGTAGCGTCCAAACAGATTTCCCTCCAAAAGTGGTGTCAGGTATTTTATAACTTTGATTGGTGATTACTCAAGGATGGTGTGGTGTATTTTATGAAAACAAAAGATGAGGCATTTTCGATATTTGTTAAATGGAAGACGATGGTTGAGAGGCAGACGAAAAGAAAAGTTAAGCGTATTCAACTGGCAATGAGTTGGAATCTTCCAATTTTGAGTTCGATAATTTCTGCAGGAGCGAGGTCATAGTGAGACGCCGCACTTGTGTCGGAACACCACAACAAAATGGTGTTGCAGAACGTATGAACACTTTGTGACAGGGCACAAAACATGCTTTCACACTCATGTGTTAGCAAAGATTAGCAGTCAATACAACTTGTTATTTGGTCAACAGGTCTCCATCCACAACTATTGAGTTCAAAACTCCTTTTGAGGTATGGTCCGGTTCCCCTGCTGATTATTCAAATTTAAGGATATTTAGTTGTCCTGCTTATGCTCATGTGAGGGATGGAAAACTTGAGCCGAGGCCAAAGAAGTGCATACGTTTAGGGTATGCAACTGGAGTGAAAGATTATAGATTGTGTTGCACAAATCAAAAGACTCCAAGTCTTATTATCAGTAGGGATGTAACATTCAATGAATATGCCTCACTGGGCAGTTAGAGGGAGAGGGCAATAGCAGAAACAAATCATGGTGTCAGTGGTTGCATAGAACTAGAAATTGAATCTCCACTAGCTCAACCTAGTAGTTCTAAAGTAGAGGAAGTTGAGGAGGAGAAAAATATTGATCAAGATGACAATGTTGATGCACCTGCGCAACAACAACCATATAACATTGCAACATGCAAAGAGAAGAGAGTGATCAACCGACCGCAAAGGTTTGCAAACATAGCTGATGAGAATCTTCTTGGACATACGAATCCAGTGGGATTTGCTTTGGCAGTTGTAGAGACCGTTTATGCATTTGAGTGTTATAGCTACTCAGAAGCTATTCAGAGTACAGAACCAAATCGACGGACTAGTGCAATGGCTAAAGAGATTGAGTCTCTTAACAAGTTTAGGCGTTGCCTAGACTTGGTTGATGTTTGCGGCAATGGATTGAGCCCTTGTGAGGATTGAGGGCAAGGTAGAGAGATGTTGTTCCTGTTGATGAAGAGAATTCAAGCCAAGGGGGAGATTTGTTATTTTGTGGCTTGAATTATTTTCTTGTATTTTTAGGAAATCCATAATCCCTATAGATTTAGGAAAACCCATTGACCTAATAGATTCAGGAAAGAAAAACCTATAGTGCTTGTCAAATTGGAAAACCTTTCTCTTATATGTTTGAGACCTTTTGGGCTCTATATATAGGGATTGTAGTTGGAGATTCTAGAGATTGTACTGTATTTTTCTTCTCATTCATAGTGGAAAACTCTTTCCGCTTTTGTCCCGGGGATTAGGCTTAACGGAATCTCGTTAAATCATTGTGTTGATTTTTCTTCTCTATTTGTTTTGTGTGTGATTACGTGTTAGTTAACCCACGATATTCCGCAACATCAATGTATATTGGTGCAATTAGGAGTGGGCATTCGGGCAATCCAGATTGAAAATGAAATTTTGGTTTGGATATTCACTTTTTTGATTAAATAAATGACGATTCAAATTCAATTTAAATAAGCTTAGATTGGATTAGATTTTTGAAGTTTGGTTTTGGATTAATTGGTTTGGATATTTCAGATTTTCAGTTTTGAGCCTATAAGTTTAGATGTTTCTTCTTCCTACAAAAATGAACATCCAAATAAAGTATTCATGTTAAATTATATAAAAAGTTCATCATTCTCACCGCAATCATCCAAATAAAGTATGCAACTAATGAAATCATTATCAAGAAAATACAACAAAGACATTAGTAAGTCTAATACAAAGTAGCAATAGTAAAACTATGTCAAAATACAACGTATTCTGACAGTAACTTAATAATTGGTATTGAATATATGAGATAATGTCTAATGAATAGGATATTAGACTTATTACTATTGACATATGGATAATAGACTAAATACAAAGTATAAAAATTTATATTTTCGGATATTAATAAATCTGAAGTACAAATCTAATATCCGATCCGAAACTTAAAAATTAGATTCGAATCCAATCCTTAATCCGAGAATCTAAACCAAAAATCTAAAAAATTCGAAATTTGCCCGAATTATGCCCATAACCCTAGGTGCAAATCTTTTTCTGACGAGATGGCTCGTGATTATTCATTAGAAAAATTTCTGTAACAATTACTAGGATTTATTTCAAAATTTGTCTTAACTTAGGATTTTTTTAATCATTACCTATCTAATTCACACCTTTATTTATACAAAACAAAATGCTAACTTAAGATAACAAAGTATTGAGGATATTCTAATATCTATGCTATATCTTGACGAAACAAACGTATTACTGGAGATAGTTTTTGTACTAATAACCAGGAGCTAAGTATTTAGGCTAAGTACGGAATTGGTTGGATAAACAAGAAATAGGAATAATTATCCCTCTAGATTTTCAATTGCCAAAAGAGTTGGCGCGAACCAGCAAAACGAAAAGCTCTCGCCAACAAATTTAGGAAAATTCAAATTTCCCGCTCGCGGTTTTGGCTGTAACCCAGCACAACTACGTGTCATGATATCATTGGCTATTTTCATTAGGCAAGGATCACCAATCCTGTCCCGTTTTCCTAACCGTGAGATCACATCGTGAGAACAATCCACTTCGTTAAATACACACTACTCACGCGGATTGCCAGCGTGGTAATCTCATCTCCCTATAAATACTAAACTCCCCGCTTTCCTTTCCTCACTCAATACTCAAATCACAATCTAAAAGCTTGTACTTTTCCTATTACTACTCTCTACTCAAGCTAAATTAACAGTTCAATTACAGCAATGGATGCAGTAACCAAGACAACCAAAGGTGCCGGAGGAAGGAAAGGAGGAGGCCCAAGAAAGAAGTCAGTAACTAAATCAGTCAAAGCTGGTCTTCAGTTTCCCGTTGGTCGTATTGCTCGTTTCCTGAAGAAGGGTCGTTATGCTCAGCGTGTTGGAACTGGTGCTCCAATTTACCTCGCTGCTGTTCTTGAATACCTTGCTGCTGAGGTACCCAATATTTTCTTCTTAGATCCGTAATTTTCTGTTGACTACTACATGGTTATTGATGTTGTATTCACCTTTTAAATTTCTTTTGTGTGGGTACAGGTGTTGGAGTTGGCTGGAAATGCGGCCAGAGATAACAAGAAGAGTAGGATTATTCCTAGGCACGTGCTTTTGGCAGTGAGGAATGATGAAGAGTTGGGGAAATTGCTGAGTGGAGTTACCATTGCAAGTGGAGGTGTTCTTCCAAACATTAACCCAGTTCTGTTGCCTAAGAAATCCGCTGCTTCTGAGGAGAAGGTATCTACACCCAAGGCCACCAAATCGCCAAAGAAGGCCTAGGGCTATCTATTAGAACATATCTATGGGTTAAATATGATGGTGCTGTCTTTTGTCTAGTTTATTGGTACTACTTCTTGTAGTAGGGCGTAGATTTTTAGTTTTCTAATTTCGGTGTAATGGTGCTTGGAAATATGATAGAAAGTATCTCTTTTTCCTATTAATCTTTGCTTCTCTCCCCGAAAGTATTGCTATTTTGCATTATGGTTCCTTTTGTTTTGTTTCGATCATGAGTATGATTTAACGGTATAAACAAAAGTTGCAACCTCTTACAGTAATTTAGACAGTAATCGTAGAAAAAGATAGAATGGAAGGAAATATTGCAAAAATAGCTCATATGATGCCCTAACCAAAGCATGTATTGGATCATTTTGTGTGCCAGAAATTTGGACCGAGACACTTAGCCCAGAAACAATGATTCCAATCCTTGGTTCATGAGCCAAGTTGGTAAATAGTCAGGATGCGGTGTACAATTTAAGCAACATTTTGGCATATCTATTGGGTATGAATGACCTGTTTGTGTGCTTTAGAGGAACCACCAAATTACGGTAGGAAATCCTCAATTTGTTTTATCGCAAAGACTACCGCTCGATGAAGACTAATTTATTAGTGTAAATCTACTATTGCTTTTTATTATAGCAGTAACATAATTGGTCGAGTGGTTACTGCAATGTCAAGTATATCTTTGTTCAGGGCAATGTCATGTAGTGACTGGAACAAAGATATACTTGCCATCCAGAACTATTGTCTTATTTCCAAAAGCTATGCAGCTATGTTGAACACAAAAGTACCGATCTTGGTCTTGGAGGCATGCAGAGAGATGTTGAGAGATGCTGTAAAGTACATTATTCAGTTTATTTTTTTTTTCCTTCGCGGCTATTTCTGATTTTTCTTTTTCTGTTTGTTAGTGTTATTTTGTGTGGTTACTGAAATTGTGTCAAGTGGTTTCTTGGTGTTTCATGGATTGAACAAGGAACAGATTCTTTGAAGTCTTTACTACTTAGGGGAGTATCAGATGGATGGAAGTTTACCATCAGTAAGGTGTAATTTAGGCTGAAGTAAATGTCAAGGAGGAGAGTGCTGTTTTTTCTTTTAGTCCAAGCACATCCCAGCTATTTCTTATGTGACCACAATTAAGCTACCGAGTGATATATATGCTCCTTGACCTTTCTTCCTTCCCTTTCATTGCAGGAATGCTCGTAACAAAATTGTAGCCTTCCTCATCTCATCATAACTAGCGACCTCCTAATCCGATTTGCATCCTGAGACTGCTATCTTCTATGTGGTCCTCTTCAGTCAGAAAATCAGATTACACATGTGGTAAGTTTTGAAGCCAATAAATGCATACTTAAGACCATCAAACAGATAATATAGCTAGATGCAACCATCTTGTTGTTTACCTATACCCTGTAGAATCTTAGTGCCCCGTCTTGTTGATTTTATCCTTCTTCTTTGTGAATCCGGAGATTCTGCTGGAGATTTTGTGGATGGAAATGTCTGTTCTGCTTGGAATTCTATGTCTTATTGGCAGAAGACAGTCCTAAGTTGGAAGCTGATAGTCAAAATTTGTACCTCGAATGCTTCCTCAGGAGCAATATGAGAAAAGGTCTCTCATATCAATGCTATGTTTAATAGAATGGAAAGAATTTTTAAGGAATTTGCTCTGAGAGTTGCAGCTGTCCAATCAGTGTTATGAGAAGTTGTTGACAGTTCCACTCCCTCCTATTCACAAGGCAACTGCTGTTTTGCATTCCCAAGCAAAGTTTCTTTCATGTCGAGGCTGTAGCTGAAGAGTCAAAGCTGTCTAACATTTGAAGAAATTCCAGGAAGTGACAATAGTGAACGTTGTCATTCAACAGAAATTGAGGTTACCATTTCAAGCACTACTTCCTCTTCAGCTACAATTTTAGATAAAAAAATTGATCCGTTGTCAACGTTGAAAACAGTGAACGGATGTTTCATTGTGTCAGACTTGTTCTTTCCATGTCTTCAATTTATTTTTTTGTCAACAAACAATACTAACTCACCTATTTCAATCAAAATGAATGAATAGGAACGCGACTCATAAGGTGTTTGATAATGGCAGGGAGGTGTACAGCTGCAGATTCTTTAGACAGCCACTCCAATAGAAGGAACAGTGAATTTGAAACTCTTGAAGACATTTCTGGAGGCACTTTTCCTGGAAATAAGAGTGAAGCACTTCAAGTTGAGGCTTTAGAAGACCTTGTAGGTATTCTTTAGAAATGCAGAAGGTTGGACCCATCTCTTGTTGCACACTGTGGAAATTGAGTATGATGTAAATACAAACAATATTATGATACTTTAGACTGAAATCAGAGGCATGGAAACACTTCAAATTGGAGACATGACGATTCTTGCTAGAGCCAAATTGGTTTTGTAATTAGTGGGATTATGCATGTTAGTTATCTGTGCAAAACCAAACATTGTAATCTCTCCATTTAGAATATTGATCAGTGAAGAGGGAAATTAGAAAGTTGTATACTAACTTACTTATGGAGATATTCCATCCTTTGCATATGTTATGAGTAGTAAGGAAGCAAATATTATTTTATGGGATATTTGGATATAGCTTGTGATAGGAGACCACCATTTGAGTTATTAATCTCCTCTTTATGATCAACTCCAATTGTTTGGAGTCTCTTCAAGTCTTGCTATTGCTATTCCTCTTTTTGTTGTCTTTGCTCATCTCTTTCCTTCCGCAGTTGGAGCTAAGACTTTGAGTTATTCCGTGAACTGCTAGCTTAGGTACAGCTTCTACTTGAGCATTTTTGTGTTCCTGTATTGCATAGCAGTACAATAGTACAGTGTCCATTGGATCAAAATGCACAGTTCAAGGGACGCCATTTGGGTGTTTTTTTAATGCAAAGATTTCTCCGAGACTGGACTGGAGTGTTTTAAGGTTAGCCATGGTTGAGATGCTCAACTAAAACGAAAACTTGTTGAACTTGCAGTCATTACATAATCGACGGGTTTTTAGCAGCGACCTGTTTAATTCCCTCATGGTTGCTTGCTTAGCCGTGTTATTGGCACTTTTAGTTGCCATTTGTGGTTTCTCAATATTAGCTACCATATTACTTTATGTTAAATTTGGTATTGAATAACTGTGTGTATTAGCATTACCCAGATAAGAATATGTTTAAGACAAATTTAATTGTTTGTTTAACATCCGTTTCACTTTGTCTTCAATTGTTTCCAACAATATTTCTAGTATTTAATTTTATAATTTTAAGAAGAGTGGATTTATATGCATACCATCAGTCGAAAAACAGAGTTAGTTGAACCCATTAAATATATGTGATAGACAATACCAATGTTCATACTGAGAAATTTTAGGGGTCATTTGGTATAATAATGGTATATCCCAAGATATCACATGTGGTGGGATATCCCACCTTATATGGGATAGCTAATCCCACCATCTTAGTATAAAAGTTATCCCGGAATTAGCTAATACCCCAAACCAAATATGGGATAAAGTTAACTTATCAAACGACCCCTAGTTATTCATTCATGCACTGGTCATAGCTCCTACAGAGACGAGCAAACATTGGGCGCCAGATGAATAGCTAGGTAATGACAGATTTGCCCATAACAATATTGTTATCTGGCACTATGCACAGCAGCAATCTATGTACAGCCAGAAGGTTGTTACAAAAGCCGACCCATTCTTATCCTCTTATATATTTACATTTTTTGGATATGTATGCATATTCACAGTCACTACAGTGTCCCCCTCTGAATTTATAACAGATACAGTAACAACAAAAGCGACACAAGAAGGGTAGCAAAGAGAACCGTAGCATGCACCCAACTAGATTTCCCAAGTTAGAAGTTCTCCTCTGGCTTTAAGAAACTGTGATGTTCCAACAGGGTCATCTCCCCACCAGCTGCTGCATCAAACTCGCATCGGTAGAAACTGCATTTCCAATTCATCAAAGCATTAATAGTTGAACTTCCAAAAGATGCAATCCACTTGTCGCAAAAGTTGGGACAAAGTAAAAAGAGAAATAGCAACACGGTCCCACCAGGATTCTTCCTGGAAGTACACTAACAACCTTACCTGCCATCCATGCCAAGAATCACAACAGTATTCTTTTGGTGGCCAAAGGCCACAATGTGCTGCAGACCTTCTTGCAAACGGAACTGCGCCACAGACCACTCAGAGCTGAAATACTTTGGCAGCACACCTGTACGGCAAAACACCACAAAGGTGTCTGTCAATAAGCTTAGAATATAGAGTTATTGACAAAACTCTTCAACTAATTCTTCTGGAATGTATCCAAAAATTGTCAGCCCTGATTCTATTGGCAACAAAATTGCAGAAACCTAAAGACTTGTTCAGACTGTTTGACAGACACCTATGGTTAGTGTCATCCACAAAATGAACCGGAAAGGATTGCTATTGCAAGAACCTCCTTCAAGAATCTGAACCATAAGATGGCAGTAACATATCATTCAAAATTAACTGCAGTCTTCACCACATGAGTTAAAAGTCCTTCGAACTAGAAAAGATGTGTATTCTATTCGCTACCTTGGAATATAAATCTGTTTTTTTTGTTTTATCCCAAAAGAAAAGAAGGATGTGTATTCTAGTGAATTTCAAACCCTAAACAAAGTATAACCCCGATGTCTATATCAGACAACCAATTCGGGTTCATTCGACTACGGAAGCTATCCACCTTATGATAAAACGTATGACAAGGTCCCCAGGAAGGTGCTTTGGAGATGCCCGGAGGTTAAAGGTGTACCGGTAGCTTACATTAGGGTGATAACGAACATGTATGATGGAGCTAAGACTCGGGCTAGGGCTGTGGGTGGTGACTCGGAGCATTTTCTGGTTGTTGTGGGGTTGCACCAAGGATCTAGGCTCAACCCGTTCTTATTTACCCTGGCGATGGATGCACTCACCATATTCAAGGGGAGGTGCCATGGTGTATGTTGTTCGCTGATGACCTGAGGCGGCGTTAACGAGAGACCGGAGGTTTGGAAACATGCCCTTGTCTAAATGTTTCAAGTTGAGTAGGACTAAGACAGAATATCTAGAGTACAAATCCAACGACGTGACGGGGGAAATAGATTTGGACGTGAGGCTTGCCTCACAAGTCATCTCCAAGAGGAAGTTTCAAGTACCTTGGGTCAATTATCCGGGGATAGGGAGATAGACGAGGATGTCATGTATCGTATAGGGGTGGGGTGGATGAAATGGAAGTTAGCGTTTGGAGTGCTGTGTGACAATAATGTACCACCGAAACTTAAGGGAAAGTTCTATAGAGCAGTGGTTACACCGGCCATGTTATATAGGGCTGACGGTTGGATAAGGTTAGTAATAAAGATATTCGGGAGAAGGTGGGCGTGACTCCCATAGACAAGATGCGGGAAGTGAAGCTTCGATTATTCGTTGCGGAGGAGAAGCCAAGATGCTCGGTTAGGTGTGAGCGGTTGGCTTTGACGGGTATGAGAAGAAGTAGAGGGTAGCCTAAGAAGTATTGGGATGAGGTGATTAGGCAAGACATGGCGCGACTTCAGATTTTCGAGGACATGACTTTTGATAGGAAGATGTGGATGTCGAGCACTAGGGTTGATGGTTAGGAGGGAGTCGAGCATTTTTCTTCCTTCGTACCGGGAATAAGATTAGTCTGTTAGGGTATGTCTTGGATTCTTGGTGGTGAAGGTTGTGTCCACACTATTTTTCCAATTTTTCATAGTAATGTGGCATTATTACTAGTTGTTGTTATTGCTTTCCATCTATTTTCTGATTTCTACGATGCTTATATTATTTTTCTGATTTTTGTTGTTGTCACAGATTCTATTGTCTATTTTCGTCTTCTTGAGCCGAAGGTCTCTCGGAACCCCTCCGGGGCAGGGGTAAGGTCTGCATACATTCTACCATTCCAGACCTCATTCTAGACCTCACTTGTGCCACTTATGGGATTTTACTGGGTTGTTGTAAACAAGGTATAACCCATTGATCATAAAAGATAAGTAATGAGGAACTTCATTTCCTAGGCTCTAGTGGGCAAGTAGCTGGCTGATCACTATGAGGATGTAGGACATTTTCTAAAGATGGCGTAAGCTTCCGATGCCGATGCCAACGGGGGAACTTTAAGCCCCGACCTGAAAAATGTTTCCATCCATATCATTCATATTTCTTTTATTTAGCTTTAACTACAATTTGAAGCTGTCTATTCCTTCAATTTTACAGGAGAATATACCATGAGATGCAGAGCAGAAAGATAATCAGTAACCAGAGCTGGACGAGTGATTCCACACATTGTTTCTGAAGAAAGATTCCAGGAAGCACCACTACACATACAAATTGCTCACTTTTATCCTTTACATAATCTTAATTTATGTGATCTGCTAACTTAAGAACTTAATTTTTTTTTTTGATGAAGTAAGACACTTCCACTAAAAACTCAAATCTTTTTGAGAAGGAACACTTTTATTATTTAAATAGGTCTGCAATACACCACCTCACATGCAACCTGATTCCTTCCTTGTGGCAATTACATGGAAATATTCTTGTTAAATGAGTGGCGGTAAGACTCAAACTCACCTTAACCTACACTCGGCTTACTCTAATACAACGTTGAATTGTGTGAACCACGTCATGTAAAACCTTGAGATGTTTGAAAGGAGTTACATAGGTCGAAAACAAATACTTTATGTTAAATGCAAAGTAGAGTCCTTCTCTTATACTTAAATGCAAATTATATTCTCTTGATTTATGATCAAGATGTAACTGATATCACTGGTGCCGTCCTTACTCTAAGGAGAAAAGGTTACCCTTTCTTTCTCCATGTCAAAATTTAGAAAAGCTAGAATATCTTATAAGAGCTACACACATTCGTCGATGCATCATAAAGGCCTCCATGGAAGGATTTGATGCTCCTTTCTGAAAGAGTTTAACTGCATGTAGTCGATTATAACAAAAAGATGCACTTCATGGAGTTCTCCGAATAACTAAACTCGCATTTAATGCTATATATAGCATGCACCTACTCAATTTGCATTTAAAGTCAAGTAACTACAGAGAAGAATATCACAGGCTCATTACCTCTAATGAAGGAGAGATGGGACACAGCTGATGGAGATGTAGCATTTGACTCAGATGCCCCTCTTGGCCTATCAACTCCTAAAGCTGCTGAATCAACCTTTAGATTGAACACATGGACAGTTCCTTTATCACTGGAAACAGCTAGCCATTGTGCAGTTGAGGAAAAGGCAAGGCTATAGATTTCTGCTCTATCTGCGCCTCTCCTGACCTGTATTAAACAAAAAGAACATGCTTAAGATCAAAGACAAAAGTTCATATTCCATTTCCAAAGTGGCAGTTGTTAGCAATAACACACCAGACACGTTCATTGGAAATCAAATGGCATTCCGATCTTCAGTGAAGTAGTATCACAAGAAGGCATAAACAATGCACGTAAAAATTATGCTTGATGCACAGCATCAATTATTTGACATAGTTGTCAGTCCTTCAAAAGAGGAAGAGACAACAAGCATTGACAGGACAGACTAACATTTTGATGGTGTTTCGTGTATGAATACTGTAACTAGCATCAACTAGGACATCGACCTTCTTTTTATCATTTTCATACTTCTTAGGGAGACTGGTTATGAAGTTACACCGCATTTTTCTCAAGTACATGGAGGCAACTTTCATTGACATATATGAAGACGGAAACCTCAATTCTCGGAAGGCCTTACAATGTCATGAAAATCATTTGGTTTTGCCAAAAACAATAAGCTATCAAGGCAAACTGATTCTCTAGAAAACTAGAAGATACATCATCTTTGCCATTTTATTCATGCATTAAATCCATATACAAATTATCACGCCACTTAGAAACTAACTTCCTAAAATAATATCAAGTTAAATCCACTTCATCTCTATCTTAGCACTTCTATACCCAACCAGAAATTATCCAGATAAAACATTTTCTTAAAGAAGACATTTCCATGAAAAACACTTTTCTCTATACCCAACACACCCCCTGGATTACTTCATGCTCTAAGGGGAATTTGGCGTCACCATGTCAACCATGTAAATAAAACAATTTAATTAAGTATGACAATTAATTCAGAGAAAGTGTATACCTCTTGGACCAAGGATCCATCTAAAGTATTGAACACTCTGACAAGAGTACCCTTACTGCTAGCAGTAGCTAGCAACCTCCCATCATTTGTGAGCGCAAAACACACAATCCTTGAGTCATGTGCCATTATAAACTTGGTTCTCTTCGACGCGTAATGCTCCACTCTCACCTGACCCTTCTGCAGCCCCGGACAAACCAGAACCATCGATCCCGATACCTGTGACACCTCACACAAACCCTTAGGATTTGCCACCGTCTCAATCTGATGTAACAGCTTTAAATCCGCAAAGTTGTAAACAAATATCTTCTGGGCTAAAACAACCACAATTCTATCCCTTCTTAGCCTCACGGATTTCACCTCGGATCGAAACGACAGCTCGCCGATGCACCTGGATTGATGATCATCCCATATCATCACCTTGTTTAAGGGATATTGAGGTTCCGGGCCACCTCCAACCAACGCCAGAATATTGCACCGAAAAAGCATCTGAACAACACAAATTCCACCTCCGCCATTAGCATTACCGGCAAAATCGCGGCGGAAAATCTCGCGAAGCGGGTCGCAGTTGTAGATCCGGAACCCGCGATCAGTGCCCGCCGCGAAGCAACCGTGATCCTGGTTGAAGGAGAGGTAGAGGATATTCGGTGTAGAAGAATCAACGGGAAGAGACATTGAAGTAGGATTAGGGTTAATATTCTGTACGGTAGTAGGAGTAGTAGCGGCGGAAGCAGAGGAGGTAACGGAAGTTTCAGCGCGGTGTTCCGCATCATCAGCTGTGGCGGCGGTGATGGCGGAGGAGATATCGGAGATGTCAGAGAGAGAGGAACGATCACCGGATTCTAGAGCTTGAGGTGAATTTTCCGACATGTGAGGGGAAACGAAAGGGTTGGAATCGGGCCAAGGGGAGGAGGAAGGGAGGGTAGAGGTCATGGGGAAAGGGTGGAGAGCTGTTGTAGATGGCGGAGGAATTGCGTGCTACGGTGGAGAGAGAGAGAGAGAGAGAGAGAGAGAGAGAGAGAGAGAGGATGAGAATAAAATGATTGCAAGGGTAAGGTAGAAGAGAAGTTACAGAAGGTTCCTTTTGCTTTATCTTGGGAGTTGAGAGACATTCTAGTGCTGCTCTTTTGTTTTGTTTTGTTTTACTTCTTCTAGATCAGTAAGTTTTTTTTTTCACTTTCATTTAGGACAGTATTTTCATATATATATATATATATATATATATATATATATATATATCTTCAATTATATTTTTAGTTTTAAGGTTTTCTACTTCTCTTTATCAGTATTTAAAAATTGACGGATTTATTGTTTGTGTGATAGGAATTATGATTATGAATCACGTTAATGTTTAATATGTTATGACGACTAAATTAAATAAAATATAGTCCAATATACATTAACCATATTTTCATAACACTAATTTTAGAGTACGTGCCATCTCAATGAATATAAAATTGAAAAAAGTTATAATTTGTTTGAGTTTATAAACAAAATATTTAATTTTTTTTTTGTGAATTAATGACAATGATCTTATTTAGTTAGATCAACAAAACATAAAACTTCAGTTAAATAAGAAAGTATCTCTTTAATATTGTTACAAAGTCCTATCACACTTGTGATGAACTCAATCGTTATAAAATTACGAGTTAAAAAAATAGATTTAAATTATATATAGTCTCAATTTAGTTGACCAGGACAATTTGTTTTTGTTACTTCCTTTGTGAATTCTTGAAAGGAAATATAGAGAGGTTATCTTACTTCTACTCTGCTCACTTATATGTCCATTAGATGTAAAATCTCTTAAATCTAAGAGAATTAGTAGATGATGTCATCCCAAAAGTACAAAACTATATTTCTTATAATATAAGTTACTAAGTAGGCGTTTGGACATAAGAATTGTAAAATTCAAAAAAATTGTAAAAAAAATTTCAAGTGAAAATGGTATTTGAAATTTAGAGTTGCGTTTGGACATAAATTTCAGTTTGGTTGTTTTTGAAGTTTTGTGAGTGATTTGAATGAATTTTTTTAAAAAATAGCTTTTTGCAATTTTTCAAAAATTTTCAAAATGCATCTTCAAGTAAAATTGGGAATTTTATGAATAAATGCTGATTTCGAAAAAAATAATTTTTTAAAAAAAAAATCTTCAATCAAATTTTATGTTCAAACGGGTACTTAATGCTGCAAAAAGCCTTTTGTACAAACCCTATACATGCATATATAACCAAATACAATAAATTGTATAAAATCAAATACGATAAAATTAAAATAAGACCAAATACCATAATTTAAAATAAGCCAGTTGAGTCTCGTCTTATATAATAGTGGACAACAAAATAATTATCATAATTACTAACTTAGATTAACCCGATCAACTGTTCATTTAACTATACATGAAAAAATTGGAACAATAAACTGATATTTGACGTGTAAATATAGCAAAAAATATCTTTATAACAAAAAATCTCATAAATAAAATTCAGAATAAAATACATAAGTCATTTTGATTGAAAGTGCATTAGAAACAAATGAATAAACATACAGAGTGTTATGAAATTATTATATTGTGGATATTCATTTATTACTCCGCTATAGATAATTTTCCTGAAAAAGATTATCCATTTAGTACTTTGTTGAAATTTATCTACAAGCAGCTGATGCAGACAGGTTGTAAGTAACTCAATGAAATGATTTGCAACAACTTCTTATTAAATAGGCAGGTTGCAAGCAGCTCATGCAGACAACTTACAAGCAGTTGAAGAAAAGCCTTACATCTGCTTCCTGAAAAGCCTCGCAGCTGCTTTCTTTCTTTTATAAATAGAGGAGTTTTCAGTTCATTATGTACATCAGTTAGAAAGTTGAATAATATACCAGTTTCTCTCTATACTTATCTTCAATTTATTTACTTTAGAGTCGTTATTTTATAACACATTATCAGCACGAGACTCTGCCTTGAGCACTTACTTTGAAATATGTATTACCATAGTTATCCTCGTCCAAATGCATCGATTCTCACTGTAAGTAAGATCAAACTGTTGAATTCATGGATTTCTACCCTTTTTACAGTGGTTTGAACGATTGATACTTCTTTGGGGCCAGTATTTTATTTTCATATTAGCAAAGTAAGCATGAAAATGATTCTATGTTTGGCTTAAAGATTTTACTATATTACTTTGTCTTTATGAACGACAAATTATTTTCCTTTGCTGTCTTGAAGTAGGTTTGTAGCAAAGGACTTGTGACATTAATTTTTGCACTTTCATATATTGTTGAATACTAACTATTTGTTGAGTTGAGTTTGCAAAAGTTTATGGATATAAATCAGATCCAATTGCCATAATTAAGAGTTCTACTCAAAAGATTAGTACTTCCTACATATCAGACATTCCTTTTTTTTTTGCTACTAACAATATGAATTTTGTTCATTGGCCCTAAGGAGCATAATTGGTTCATTTGACAATATATGCCTCAAATTTGTTCCCGAAGAACAAAATTGCAAAGAGACATCAAATTTGCTCATGTAGAGCATCGCTTGAACTTCAGCAGAATTCATAAGAAACGTACGATCACAAGAAGTGATGGGATATTTCGTATATCTCATTGTAACAAAATTTTGTTAACCACCAGAAGTGGTATATACCTATGACCACCAGAAGTGATAATTTATACTTGTTATGGTTACAATGAAGATAAGTTAGAGAAAATTTCTCTCTATTACATACATACCTCGATTTGCTCCTGAAGTAGCAAATATATTAAAAAAAGGTCAGACGCCATCACAATTTAATGTGATTATTGCACGTTCAGATAATTATGCTCCATCTCTTGAAGGAAGAGAACTTTATATATTATTAATCCATTCCGTGAAGTGAATGTGACGATATTAATAAAACTTGTAAATATGAACATGCTCTTAATGTGAATATATTACGATTCACCTCCAGAAGAGGTAATATGATTGAGAGAATATATATACTCAATATTTCGTATTTTGAATTTGCTCCCGGAGTAGTAAAATAATTGAATTTTTCTCCTGAAGTAGGAGAATATTATGAAATTGTGTCTTTCTGTACTTAAACAAAATAATGGGCTATTCAAAATTATTTTTGAAGCACATTTTCATTCCCTGAAGTGAATGAAGAAATACCACAACTCACCTCATGAAGAGCTATAATAACAGAGGATATAAATATTATTTTGTGGCATAAAATTATTGTAGCACGTACCTGTTGTACGTAAAACATCTTGGATAATTTTATTAAATATCACTCTAAGGCAAAAGCATTCTTGTAGAATGTTTTCTACTGCAACCACATCAATATATTATAGTTAGTTATTGAGTTCCCCGAAGGAAATAACAACTTATGTATCTTTCCCTGAAGGATGTAATGACTATGTGGTTGCCGCTTCGATATAAAATATTCAGATGTTAATAGCGTTTCTCCCTGAAGGAGACATTTGTCACAAAGTTGGTGGTAAAAATATTGAAATTCTTAATTTATTATATTTATAAACTTAGTATTGTATTTCTATTTTTCATTTAATTATGACTTTTTTTCTCATGTCACCAGAAGTGTCTGAGCGATATTATGTAGTACAATATTTATCAAAAACTCCCGAAGAGTTAATTCTTTGTCTAGAAAACACATGACACCAGTAGTGTCCAAATAATATTAGATTGTATAAAAATGAAGGCTCTTGAAGAGCTTATATACAAATATGTCATTCATATTATATGATTATGGTCAAAACATATGTTGTAATAAACCCGGAGTTTACTAATACAAATGGCTATCATATTAAGACTACAAATAATTGAAGGATTGAAAATCTTCCTGTTTCCACAATCATATGGGGTAAAATAATATGTATCTGAGAAGTTACCCGCCTTATTCTTCAATTTGTATTACATCATTTCACAGTAAACCAGAATTTTACTAATACACAAGCAGTCACAATAAACCAGAAGTTTTACTGAGGCAAAAGTAGCTACAAAAAATCAGGAATTCGCTAATACAAAAGTAGCCACAGTAAATCAGAAGTTTACTAATGCAAAAGTTTATGACATAGTAAACCAGAAGTTTACTAAGAGATAGCACATTCCATGATAAACTTGAAGTTTTCATTTGCCAATTTTAAATGAGCTATTTGAGAATTCAGATAAGCATATACTGGAGAACTGGAAGATTCTTCAAGAATTCTCTTGTGTTGCTTGTTCTCATAATAAATTGATTATACCAGCTAAAGTTGGGACTAAGACCCTAATCTGAAATATATAAAAGGTGAATATGGGCTCATTCACCTATCATGTGAAGCACTTATAGATGCATATATGAGATGGTTACATGTATGTTTATTGTCAACCTGTAGTTTGACATTTGAAATTGCTTTTATCAATTAAGAGCATAATTTTCAGGTTATGAAATCAAGATAGTTTATCTTGATGATTCTGGTTTATATCCAAGCTAGTTTAACATTAAATACCTCTTATTAAAGGCTAAACTATTGCTTATGAGAACAAAACTTCATGTGTTGGTCTAAGATTTTCTAAATTGCATATATCAACACTTGTATGCATCAAACCAAAAATATATGATCAGTCCCCCCCCTCACAATTGGTTTAGGATCAGAAACTAAATATTTTTACTATCTAATAACTTTTGATGTGTGGTACATGATTAATTTCTCTATCACAATACACAAAGATATGTTTCCCAAAGAAGATTGGGGATATATGTTAGTTTTTCTAACATTTGGGGGATGGAATGAACATCTGCAAAATATGCTATATGAATCGAATTATCATCCTCACTCAAAAGATAATTCAAGTCAAATGCCAGAAGCATTTGCTAATCCAAAATTAAATATCATATTTCAGCTGCGAATGCTCCTATTAAAATTAGAGTCACTGAAGGATGGAGTTTACTATACGCATGAAGCGTGGTAGACCAATCGGTTCCAAAGGTAAGTATCCTTGAAAGGGATAGGAGCAAATGATCAAAATGATCATAATAAGGAGGAAATGAGCTCTAAAAGAGCCCACGACATAACATTTCATGAAACTCCAGAAGAAGTTCAGGTACCTGAAAATAAAGAAAGTGATGAGATCTCTCAAGTTATGTCGTTTGTGAACCGATACAAAATGATCTTCGACAATATATTTGATATCAATATAGTGCACAGTATTGTAAAAGATTGTGAGGATCGGACCTGCAGTCCAGACACCTGAAGATGTCATGCCATTTAAATACAAGTCATAACATATATGACTCATTTGATTAAATCTATATGAATATCCCTCAAGGATTTAAAATGCATGAAGCATATAGTTCAAAGTCTCGAGAAATGTACTCGATCAGATTGCAAAGGTCATTGTACCATTTAAAGTAATTTGGGCGCATATGTTATTATCGCCTCAGTGAATATTTGCTGAAAGAAGGTTACATAAGTGATGTTATTTGTCCAGGTATTTTTATAATGAAGATGTCATCAGAATTTGTTATCCTTGTTGTTTATATTGATGACATAAATTTTGTTGAAACTCTAGAATAGCTCCAAAAGGCAATAGAATATCTTAAGAAAGAATTTGAGATGAAAGATATTGGAAACACAAAACTTTGTCTTAGTCTGCAAATTGAACATTTAGCAGACATGATCTTTATCTATCAATTTGCCTATACAGAAAGGGCCTTAAAATGCTTTTACATGGACAAAGCGCGCCCATTGAGTACACCAATGATTGTTCGATCACTTGAAGTGAATAAGGATCTATTCCGACCTCTAGAAGAGGATGAGGAACTCCTTAGTCCTAAAATACGCTATCTCAGTGCAATTGGTGCACTTATGTATCTTGCTAATGCTAACAAAGGTGGTGCAGATCGTATTAGTTATGCAAATGCAGGTTATTTATCTGATCCCCATAAAGCTCGATCTTAAATCCGGTATGTGTTTACATGTGGAGGTACTGTCATATCTTCACAAATCAATCTATTGCTGCTACTTCTTCAAATCATGCTGAGATAATAGTTATTCATGAAGCAAGTAGGAAATGTGTATGGTTGAGATCAGTGATTCATTTTATTCAAGAAAAATATGATTTGGAATGTGATAAAGGATCCACAATTTTATACGAAGATAATGCTGCATGCATAACCCAATTGAAGGGAGGATTTATAAAAGGAGATAGAACGAAACACATTTCACCAAAATTATTCTACACACATGATCTTCAGAAAAATAGTGACATTGATGTGTAACAAATTCGTTCAAGTGATAATCCGGCAGATTTGTTCACTAAATCTTTGCCAACTTCAACTTTTGAGAAGATGGTATACAATATTGGAATGCGGAGATTCAAATATTTGAAACAAGGTTTTCATCAGGGGGAGTGAAATACGCGCTGCACTCTTTTTCCCTTACTAAGTTTTTTGCCATGAGGTTTTTCTTGTAAGGTTTTTAATGAGGGAGCTCGAAATGCGTATTACTAAATATGTGCTCTCTTTTTCCTTCACTAGATTTTTTCCCACTGGGTTTTTTCTAGTAAGGTTTTAACGAGACACATTATCTTTAATGAACATCCAAGGGGGAGTGTTATGAAATTATTATATTGTGGATGTCCATTTATTACTCCGCTATAGATAATCTTCCTGAAGAAGATTATCCATTTAGTACTATGTTGAAGTTTATCTACAAGCAGCTGATGCAGGCAGGTTGCAAACAACTCAATGAAATGATTTGCAACAACCTCCTATTAAACAGGCAGGTTGCAAGCAGCTCATGCAGACCAGCTTAGAAGCAACTGACAAAAGCCTTGCAGCTGCTTCCTGAAAAGCCTCGTAGCTACTTACTTTTTTTTATAAATAGAAAAATTTTCAATTCATTATGTATATTAGTTAGAAAGTTGAATAATATATCAGTTTATCTCTATGCTTGTGTTCAATTTATTTACTTTACAACCATTATTTTATAACACAAAGCATGTTAAAGGAAAAATAGGAACTTGACTACTGATGTAGTTACCTTCAACTAAATTTTTTTACAATACGCCAAAATACAGGCATTACAATGTAGCCATTGCATGATACAAAATCCAATGATCTAAGAACCTAAGCAAAATTTATAAATAAGTAATTTTACACTGTTAATCATACATGAAATATTGTAGTAAAAATTAAAACTGACAAGCACAAACAAATTTACCATTGAAAACGTTGATAGAAAAGTGAAAGATTGGCTTCTTATAGAAGTGTTCCTCCTTATTTTAAATGGTTTTGATTTTAAAATTCTAGAAAATAAAATTGACTAAGTTTGGTAAAAGAGTTTTAAACATAAACTCACATTAATTACTTCACCAAAAGTTGACTTTGTATCTTACGACAATTATGGTAGAAGAATATTAAACCTAGTGACATTAATTGTTTCTCCTTTTTGGATTCTCATTTGAAAATTCTAAACCAAAAATTAGCTTTAAATTGTATCATACGGCAATTATAACAAAAAAAAAATAATACTAAAAATAAACTAACATTACTGCTGAGCAACTTTGGTAAAAGAATCATAAACCTAAAATGACATTAATACTATGAAAAACCGACCCTCGGATAAAATAAATACCAAAATCAAATGTGATACTAATTGCTGAAATTTTGGTTTTTCCAAATTCGTGATGTCTATAATTACAGTTTTATCAAACACAAAATACACTTACGAAGGATAAAAAAGGCAAATGATATTTCGCTAAGAATTTTCGTGCTTTTAATATACTATATATATATATCTATTTTATTTACCTTTTCTGATATACTGTTATTTTAATCTGAATAATCATTAGATTTAAAATTTTACTGATTTTTTAATTTTTTAAAGTTCAATTATGTTATGATAATATGCAAGTCAAACACTGATAATAAAGATTGTAATTTATAGGGTATCAATATATATAATCTGTCATTAATTTTAATTTGGAGTTTAAAGAAAAATCGACAAACATTGAGCTTCTAGCATCTGGGCTTTTGCATCCGTACTCACTTTTTGTGTCACGTTTTAACTTATACCCGCTTTGTAAAAAAATTTACATCCGTACCCGCTTTTGCGCATAACTTCAGCATGCGGGGCTAAAGTAGCAAAGNATTCCCCCAGTTACACTGGGGAACTTCAGCTCTAGAGCTGAAGTTTTGTCTTTTGTAAATGGGCTGAAGTTCCCAAGTTATAATGACAACAACTTCAGCATACAGAGCTGACTGGGGAACTTCAGCTCTTTGTCTTTTGTAAATATGGAACTTCAGCATACGAGGCTGAAGTTCCCAAATTATAATGACAACAACTTCAACATATGGAGCTGAAGTTGTTATCTTTATAACTTGGGAACTTCAGCTCTAGAGCTGAAGTTTGTAACTGGGAAACTAGCTGAAGTTGCGTCTTTGTAACTGGGGAACTTCAGCCCCGTATGCTGAAGTTTTGTCTTTATAACTGGCGAACTTCAGCTTAACTGGTGAACTTCAGCTCAGCGAGGGAAAGGAGAGTTGAAGTTATTTAAAAATTGGGTACAAGTTAAAAGTTTTAAAAAAAGCGGGTATATGTTAAATGGGGACGACCAAATAGGGTGCCCCGCGCAATTTTTACCTAGCATCTTCGGATGTTCGCGTGCTGCTATGAGCTGGGCTATTTGGTTATCTTGTGAGGAAAAAATGGCATGGTATGACAACACATAAGGAGAATTGGCAATCTTTTGGGTGTTTTTCATATATATATATATATGTATGTATATATATATATATATATATATATATATATATATATATATATATATATATATATATATACTATAATATAAACTTATACCCAATTTCTCTAAGTTTTGTAGTTACCAAAAAGTATCTAAGCTTTTCTTATCAATTGTATATACCCCCTTAAAAGACACGTATCCCGTTATTATGCCTTCAAATAAGGAATTTAATTATATCATTCCCCTCCTTCTCCTCATTTTTTGCATCCTGATTTCTTCATTATATCTCCTTTTCTCTCTCTTTGATAGTTGTACGCCTTCAACAAGAAGTTGGTAATTTTGCTTCAGTTGTTGAATGATTTTAGTTGGAATAATTTAATAATTGATATAACGTTATAAAGGAAACTGTTCCTATTATCCTTAAAATATTAGGAAACTGATCCCTAATCTAACAAATCCAATAACACGGGACTGCTTTTCAGAATAGCAAAAAAAAAAAACTTTTATTTGCAGTTATAAATCTGTACACACAGAATAAAATGTCATGCAATATGAAAAATATTCAGTTGCTAACCAAGTTTTTTCAACAATTCAAAAATCCCTAAACTCTAGCAAAACTATTATTAATAGGATAATGGCTTGTACAAAAGCCAAACGTGAAATTGGACACAAACTTACAACTGGTCATGGCCATATACAATTAATATACAATTAGCCTTTTGGCCTTTTCTCATGATCTCTTCACTCCGAGTCATTCCAATTCGTACAATCGTATTCCTATAATATTCATAAACATGTCAATACTTTCACAATTCCAAATCAAACAAGGAAAATAAAGAAAAACACAAAAATTATGTTGTCTCCCAACAAACGCTTGATTTAACGTCGCGGCACGGCGAATTACAACAAAATCATGGGTTTCCTCCCAAGAAGCGCATGATTTAACGTTGCGACACGACTCGGGCTATTCCTTATCAAGGACCTTTCAAGTATAAGGTCGAGATCATTTTATCTCCCTCAACCATGCCTTGATAATGTTTTAGTCTTTGCCCATTAACTTTGAACTTGTGGGAGCCATTTTCCGATGCAATCTCGACGGCTCCAGTTGAATGCATCTCTACCACACGAAATGATCCTGACCATATTGACTTCAACTTACCAGTAAACAACTTCAGTGTCGAATTGTATATCAATACCACATCTCCAGGTTTAAAACTCCGCTCAAGAATATTTTTGTCATACATCATCTTCATTCTCTCCTTTTATAGCCTTGTGCTCTCAAAAGCATGGTAACGAAACTCATCAAGCTTATGCAACTCTGTGAATCTACTTGTACCGGTAACTTTCACATTGAAATTTAGTTGTTTCAATGCCCACAACGCTCTATGCTCTAACTCCACGAGTAAGTGACACGCCTTCCCAAATACCAATTTATACAACGACATGCCAATTAGAGTTTTGAAAGACGATGGGCTCAGAGTGCATCATCTAACTTTCTCGCCCAATCGGTTCTTGTAGCATTCACAGTTTTTGTCAAAACTCTCTTTATATCTCTGTTCGAAACCTCTACTTGCATCACTCGTTTGTGGGTGATATGAGGTGGCAACCTTGTGGTGCATACCATATTTTCCTAACAACTTTGCGAATGCTCGATTGCAGAAGTGAGTGCTTCCAACACTAATTATTGCCCTTGGAGTGCCAAACCGGGTGAATATACTCTTTCTCAAAGAACTAACGAGCCCCTTTGCATCATTTGTCGGGAGTGCCACAACTTCCACCCATTTTGACACATAGTCCACAACAATGAGTATGTACTTGTTGCCATATGAGCTGACAAAAGGCCCAATGAAAACGATTCCCATACATCAAACACTTCCACCTCCTGAATTGGGTTCATGGGCATCTTATGTCGGCGGGAAATATTTTCGGTTCGTTGGATTCATCCCAATCCTTCACCCAGAATTGTGCATATTTGAACAATGTCGGCCAGTAAAAGCCCGACTCCAACACTTCCGCAGCTGTCCTTAGTCCTTTAAAATGGCCACCATATGGGGATGCGTGATAAGTAGGAATTTTAATCTATTATTTGTTCTCTTTTACTTATGTTTTAGGCTAAAAATACGTGAAGGTATTTCCGGAAACTAATGTAATATGCTTGCTTGCAGGGATTGTTCAAAATGAGCCAAAGGAGTCATGATCAACTCACAAAGGAGTCAAAATTTGAACAAAAACCAAGATTGGTCCAAGAGATCTGAAACACAGACCACGCAAATATTGTGTGACCGCGAAAGCTACAACGCGGTCGCAATCACTATTTCGAGGTCCGCAAAAGGAAGATTCAGAGAGGTTGATTTTGGGCCTTAAGATGAACGTGGACCGCATCAGAAATGTGCGACCGCGAAAGTACCTGTGCAACCGCGATTGGAATTACGCGGACCGCGGTGGTTGAGGTTCAGAGAGCTTATAATTTAAGTTAAATTGAAAAGTGCGGTCCGTGTCAAGATTATGCGACCCCGATGGAAATTATGCGGTCCGCGGAACTCAGCTCAATCCTAATCCAGATTTGAAGAACGTGGACCGCGATCAGAATTATGCGGCCGCACTCAGAATTACATGGACGCACAACCTCCACAGGGGTATTTTTGTCTGAAAATTTTAGCTTAGCATAAATAGAACTTTTTGTCATTTTTAGGTTATGTTATGTATTATCTGAGCACGTGAGACGGCTCGAACTTCCCTTTTGGGAAATTTTGTAGTAGATTCATCTTTTAACATTAGATTTTCGTATCTTAATCATATATTATGGCTTTTATATTCTTTTCATCTTTGATTTCTGTTATCTCCATGAGTAGCTAGACCCATAGCTAGGGTTGTGACCCAACCCTAGTGTGGGTATTTAATGGGTAATTTATTTTAGGGCTTGAATGTGTATGTTTTAGTGATATTTAGCCTAGTTCTGGCTAGAACTATAGAGTTAGTGGTTGCAAATACTGATTCATGCCTTTATGACTTAGTCCCTTCTTGAGAAAGAGGGACTAAGTCTAGGAAAACTAGGCTAACAAGGAATTGAGGTGAACTCAAGAAATTGATAGCCCCAATTAAAGGGTTAAACCTAGAGATAGTAATACCCGACTTGAGCTAATATCACTTGAATTGCATGAATACCCATTTGGAATTGAGAAAGCCAAATTGGGCAAAATCACTCAAACTACCGAGAGGTATAAAATGAGTACTTAGGTGTGATAGCTATATTACGACCCCAGCTAAATCAAGCTTGACCTAGATTCTTGCTACCCGTTAGATATTCACCTAGGTGAAAGTCACTACCCTAGTCTCTTTTAAACACTTGAAAACCAACAACAAAAAGATTGTACTTAGTTTCGATTATAGCATACAATAGAGTAAACTTAGAAATAGAATCAAACCCAAATGTTTGGAAGTGTAATTAGAAGCAAAATCCACGCTTAGCTCGGATATAAACCTAATTCCAAACCAATTAACTACCTTTGGATTCGATCCCGACCTAGTTGGATTAAAACTGCATCGACCACCCTCGTTACTCCATAGTAGTGTAGGCTTGGACCCGATCAATTTTTGGCACCGTTGCCGGGGAGTTAGGCGGTCTTAGCTATATATTCAAGTATTTGTGTGCTTTGTTTTTCTTTCCTTCCTTTTTTTAATTTGTTGTGTCAATTGCTTTTAGGTACCAAATGGCTCTTAACGACGCTCTCAGACATATTCCTCAAGGGAAGGAGGTAGATGACAATGATGTGGATGAGGTTCATTTAGAACCTCAAGTACAAAGAAGAGGCCGCCCGCCTCATGACAACATTCCAAACCCTCCCCCACTTCCTCCAAGTGCAGCACACCGGGTGTTGCCCAATGAAGATTATGCAAGTGCAATTGTCCCACTCCGGATTCGGGAAGGCAAATTTCAGATAACCAATGTCATGCTTACACTGTTGGAACAAAAGGGTTTCTTCACCGGAGCTCCACATCAAAATGAAAATAAGCATCTCAAAGGTTTTGTAGATACATGCTGGGGGAGCAAGCAGACGAATGTATCTGAGGACACTTTGAGGTTAAGGCTTTTCCCATTTTCTCTAAGAGGCATGTCTTTAGATTGGCTTGAGAGGCTACCCAACCATTCCATCACCACTTGGGATGAGTTGGATGAGAAGTTCATAGCAAAATTTTCTCTCTAGAACATATGACAACATTGAGAGATGAGATCCTAGCTTTAAACAAGAGCCAAATGAATCGTTACATGAGATTTGGGAATGGTACCACACAATGGTAAAAGAATGCCCCAACAACGATATGACTTAAGTAATGATCCATCAAACCTTTTATAGGGGTATCAACACAACTAACCAGTGTGTAGTGAATCAACTCGCTGGGGGTAATTTCATGAAAGTGCCTTATGCTGATGCTTGTGACATATTAGATGAGATGGCAGGCACCTCTTCAACTTGGCAAAGTAGAGCCAACGTTCCTCAGGGTGACCCTAATGTTATCCACCTTCACAAGGAACTTCATGATCACGGACAAGCCATATCAAAGTTGACAACCACTATGAATCAGTTGGCCAAGGCTCAGCTTCAGCAGGTTCAGGGGCCAAAACAGGTAAATGCCATGGAAGGGGTAAACACGATGGTCAACAAGCGAAGACAGAGAGGTCAACAAAGTCAAAACAATCAAGATCAATTTGAGCAAAGTGGTAGTGGGTACAATCAAGATGATTCATATGATGATCAGAGTGAAGAGGTTCTTTATGCCAATAATTACGAAGGTCAACGGAGCAATGCTCCAAATAAACAACAATGGAGATCACAGGGAAACAATCAAAATTGGGGAAACCAAGGCCAATGGAATTGGAATAGTGGAAACAAAAACAATCAAAACAATTGGGGAAACAACAATTAAAGTTGGGGTAATCAAGGAAATTCAAACAATTGGGGAGGAAACAATAATAACAATTAGAGTGGCAACAATAATAGTAATTGGGGCGGCAATGGAAATCAAGGGGGTTGGAACAACAACAATCAAGGACATCAGGGGTCGGGATTTCAAAGGCTCCCGATGTATCAACAACCCAACAAACCACCTCCATCCATCACAAGGGCCAAGTTCTTCAAGCAATGAGATGGGACAGATAGAAAGCATGTTCAAGCAGATGATAGAAAGAAACACCGACTCTGATGCCCAAATAGCCTCCCACAACACTTCTATCCGCAACTTGGAAGTCCAAATGGGTCAAGTTTCTCAAGTGTTGAATACTCACCCTCGGGGGTACTACCAAGTGATACAGTAGTAAACCCGAAGGGTAGAAACAATACGGACCATGCTATGGCGATGATTACTAGAAGTGGTAGAGGTGGAGTTGCTAGTATTTCAAACCCAAGAAAGATTGTGAATGATGATGATGTGGTTGTGCAAGAAGATGATGAACCAAGTAATAATGTGCAAGTAAATGATGAAGTGAGGGTCGACATTGAAGAAAATGTGGAGGAGACACAAGATGATGAGAACCCGTCTAGGGAACACGTGATAGACATACCGGATTTGGTAGTGCCAAAAGCCAAGGATCCTTTGCCAAGTCCTCCTCCACCATATCCTCAAAGGCTTGCGAAGTAAAAAAATGAAAACCAATTCAAGAAATTCATTGATATGATGAAAAGTTTGTCAGTAAATGTGCCATTGGTTGAAGCCCTCGAACAAATGCCGGGATATGCCAAGTTCATGAAAGACTTGGTAACTAAGAAGAGGTCAATGAACTGTGAAACGATCAAAATGACACATCAAGTGAGTGCCATTGTGCATTCCATGGATCCAAAGCTAGAAGACCCTGGTGCCTTTACAATTCCATGCACTATTGGTAGTGCCGATTTTGCTAAAGCCTTGGTGACTTAGGAGCGAGCATAAATTTGATGCCATATTCTGTGTTCAAAACATTGGGGATTGGGCAACCAAGACCTACATCCATGAGGTTGCAAATGGCAGACCAAACAATGAAGAGGCCATTAGGGATAATTGATAATGTGCTAGTTCGGGTCGACAAGTTCATACTTCCCGCAGATTTTGTGATACTCGACTGTGAGGTTGACTATGAGGTGACAATCATATTGGGGAGACCTTTACTAGCTACAGGGAAGGCCTTAGTTGATGTGGAAGCCGGGGAGCTCACCTTTAGGGTCGGCGATGAAAAAGTTGTGTTCCACGTGTGCAAGTCAATGAGGCAGCCTAATAGCAACGAAGTGTGTTCCTTTGTGGATCTTATGACTGAGGTGATTATTAATGACACGAGTGCTGTGATTAATGTTGAGGACCCATTGGAAGCTGTGTTATTGAATCATGATGAGGATGAGAAAGAAGGCTTGGTAGAATGTGCAAATGCTTTGCAAGGAAAGGGATCCTATATATATGGGCCCCGAAAACTTTCCCTGGACCTTGAAAACCGGAAGACTCTACAAACAAAGCCCTCGATCGAGGAGCCTCCCACATTGGAGTTGAAGCCCTTTCCTTCACACCTCAGGTATGAGTTCTTAGGACCTTGTTCCACATTACCTGTTATTCTTTCTTCGTGCTTAACTAACGTGCAAGTAGATTCCACCCTTGCGGTCCTTCAAAGAAGCAAGAAGGCAATATGTTGGACATTGGCGGATATTCGGGGTATAAGCCCCGCCTTTTGAATGCACAAAATCATATTGGAGGAGGATTCCAAACCCTCCGTGGAACATCAAAGAATGTTGAACGAGGCCATGCAAGGGGTAGTCAAGAAAGAGATCATCAAGTGGCTAGATGCAAGGGTTGTCTACCCCATATCAGATAGTTCATGGACTTCATCGGTACAATGTGTCCCAAAGAAGGGGGCATGATTGTGATTACAAATGATAGAAATGAATTGATACCCACAAGAACTGTCACCGATTGGAGGGTATGCATGGATTATAGGAAGCTGAACAAAGTGAACCGGAAAGACCATTTTCCGTTGCCGTTTCTTGATCAAATGTTGGATACACTGGCCGGACGTGCTTATTATTGCTTTTAGATGGGTATTCCGGATATAAACACATTCTTACTACACCTGAAGACCAAGAGAAAACCACCTTCACTTGTCCGTATGGCACATTTGCATTCTCAAGGATGCCGTTTGGTTTATGTAATGCACTAACTACATTTCCGCGGTGTATGATGGAAATATTCACGGATATGGTGGAGGACTTCCTCGAGGTGTCCATGGATGATTTCTATGATGTGGGGGATTCCTTTGAAGAGTGATTGGATAATCTTGATAAAGTGTTGGCCCGATGTGAAGAGACCAACTTAGTGCTTAATTGGGAGAAGTGCCACTTTATGGTCGAGGAGGGCATTGTCCTCGGCCATAAGATCTCCAAGAATGGTATTGAAGTGGATAAAGCAAAGATTGAAGTGATATCAAAACTCCCTCCTCCTACTTCCGTCAAGGGAATGAAGAGCTTTTTTGGTCACGCGGGGTTTTACCGTAGGTTCATCAAGGATTTCTCAAAAGTGGTGAACCCCTCGTGCAAGTTGTTGGAAAAAGATGATAAGTTTGTGTTCAATGATGATTGCATGAAAGATTTTGAGCTACTCAAGTATATATTGACTACCACTCCCATCATCACCGCACCCAATTGGAGCTTACCATTTGAGCTCATGTGCGATGCTAGCGGCGTGGCTGTAGGAGCAGTATTGGGGCAAAGAATCAACGAGATATTTCATCCGGTATATTATGCAAGAAAAACCTACCTTGTATGCCTACCTTGTGGGCCGAGAATTACTACAAAGGTCCTAAGCTGCGGTTTCTATATGCCTACCTTGTACAAAGACGCTAGCGAGCTCATTCGGTGTTGTGATGATTGCTAAAGAACCGGGGGATTTCCAAGAAGAATGAGATGCCTCTCACAACCATCCTCGAGATTGATATTTTTGACGTGTGGGGCATCGACTTTATGGGACCATTTGTGAGTTCATATGGGAACACATATATTCTTGTTGCTGTCGATTATGTTTCCAAATGGGTTGAAGCTGTGGCTTTGCGCAACAATAAGGCACGAAATGTGATGACTTTCTTAAAGAAAAATATCTTCACAAGGTTCATCACCCCAAGGGACATCATTAATGATGTGAGTTCTCATTTTTGCAATAAATCCTTCGACACCTTACTCTCCAAGTATGGTGTCACTCATAAGGTGTCAACTCCCTATCACCCTAGGGTAGTGGACAGGGTAGAGGTCTCCAACAGGGAGATCAAGATCATTCTATCCAAGATTGTCAATGCAAACTGGACTGATTGGTCAAGGAAACTTGACGATGCTTTATGGGCCTATAAAACAACGTACAAAACTCCAATTTGTATGTCTCCATATAGGTTAGTATTTGGGAAAGCATGCCATCATTCGGTGGAATTAGAGCACAAAGCCAAGTGGGCATTGAAGAAATTGAACCTTGAATGGGATGTAGCTGCGGTAGAGCAACTAAATGAACTTGATGAGTTTCAGTTATGCTTACTCCAACTTGTCCTTGTATAAGGATAAGATGAAGTACTTACATGATAAATATATCCGGAACAAGGAATTTAAAGAAGGTGACTTGGTTCTTCTATTCAACTCTCGGTTACAGATGTTTCCGGGCAAGCTCAAGTCAAAATGGAGTGGTCCTTTTGAAGTGGCACATGTGACTCCTTTCGGTGCTCTAGATTTGAAAAACAAGAATGGTGAGATCTTTAGAGTTAATGGGAACCGAATGAAGCACTACCTTGGCAAGATTGATAATAGCCACGTTGTGGAATTGATCCATTTCAAATGAGTGATGGTAACATGCGTCGTGCCGCGACGTTAAATCAGGCGCCTCTTGGGAGGCAACCCATGTGTTTTTCTTTCTTTTGATTTTATTCTTAGATTAGGCATTATTTTGGACTATCTGGTTGTGAAGTGTATGTAGGAATTGGTTATGCAGTGCAGGAATTTGACAAGGACAAATTTGGCTAAGTGGTGGAATTTTTTGGACCGCACCTAAAATAATGCGAACCGCACAAGCACTTCGCGGACAATTCTATGCGCGATCGCTTGCTGAAATGGGCAAAATGCCAACTCTCTGAAGTTAGCCTGTCAAAGTTCCTTAAGAGTTCGCGGGCGCGTTCAAAAGTTCTTGGACCGCAAAAATTGTGCGGCCGCTGCCAATTTTTTGCGGACCGCACCCATGCATCTGAGTCTAAGCTACAAAAAGGTAAAGAGTGCGGACCGCGACAAACATTTCGCGACCGCACTCAGGTAAGTCGGTGGGGTCATTGGGTTCTGAGTATAATAGAAGTTTTTGGAACTTTCACACTTTACGAACCCTAACCTCTCAAACACAACTAAAGCACTCGACACCTTTACTTGGTCTCAATCTCATACCATTCTCATCAAGTGTAGATTTCCTACCACTTTTCACAACTGGTATGTTCATTTCAATTATTTGATTTTATCTTTTTCTTTTCTTTTCTCTTTGTTTTAATTTTTCTTTTTAGTTAGGGTTAGATTCATGCCATAATATCAAAATGAGGCTTAATATTTGCTTAGAAACATATGGGTAGTGGTTGTATGCGTAATGGGGGTTAGTAGCTTTGCATGCTTAATTGCCATAATTCTTGCACAATTAGTAAAAACCCTAGTAGAAATTGTTCATCAGTGCCGAATTAATTTATAATTCGCGGCCACGTTCAATTTTTTGCGGTCCGCGATAGGTATGCGGTCGCGTACACAATTGTGCGGTTCGCGATACCCTAGTTTCAAGGCACTGATAGTTGATTATATTTCACGGCCGCGATAATTTTTGTGTGGTTCGCCGTTGGTGTTTCGCTGCCGCACCCAATTTTTCGTGGTCCTCGTATTGAACTTCAGAGACTCTATAATTTTCTTTCGTGGCCACACCCAAAATTGTGCGGTCCGCGATTGGTCTTTCGCGGCCGCACTCATTTTTGTGCAGTCAACAGTTGATCAAGTTCAGAGAACCAGTAGTCTGAGCCAGGTCTCTTCGCGGCCACGTTCACTTTTATGCGGTCCTCGATGGGCAGTTCGTGGCCGCACTCACTTTTGTGCAGTCTGCGGTGCTCTGTTCTGAGAAGCATTGTCTTTCATTTCCTCAAACTATTTTAGAATTGCATATATACCTTCAAAAACATGCTTTTATAGCGATTGGTATTTTTCTATAATCTTACCATATTTTTACTAATTTATTTTAATTCATCCAGTGTTTTTATTTCTAATAATCAATTACAAAATTACATTACAAATGATTTCAAAAGTATTTCTTGATTTAATATATTATTTTTATCCTATTGAGATCGAATTATTTCACAATCAACCAGATTAGCACTCTTTAGCTATAATTGCAATAACTTTGCAACTATAGCCTAATCATATGTTTTATGCTATTTTGGCCCAATAATTAGTCATTTTATATTTTAAATACTAATTAATTATGTTAATTTAATTTTATTAAGCATCAATTTCATTTTTTATAATTACCAGTTATTTTTATAAATTATTTATCTATTTTTAATTAGGTATTTATTAGTTAGCCACTATTATTTAAATTCTAGCCTAATTAAATCTGATCTATAACCCATTTAATCAACCCAATACCCACAACCCAGTCTTTACAACTACCCGGCCCAAACCTAATCCCATCCCGACCGTTGATCAAAATTGATCAACGGTCTGGATTTCACCTTACCAAATTAAGACGTAGTGACTACCCCTCGATCTCTCATTTCCCCCTCTCATTTAACTCAACCGTCTCTCTCAACTCTCTCATCTCTCTCTCTAAAACGCTCCACCTGCTGAGTCTGTTTCCCCCCTTCTCCGGCCGTCTCCTTGCCAGAATCTATGGTGGTCTCACCACCTACCAGCCTTATGGCTCCCTCCCCCTTGAACATGTGTCACTGTTTTGAGGCCTTCAAAGTGAACCAGAGGCGGTTCATTCACCTCTATGATCTCATGCCATTTTTTCGGCCACCCATGGTCGTTCGAGTAAGATCTACTACTTTCTGGCTAAAATCGGTAATATCTTTGAGTTTTCTTCTTCCTTTCTGGGTTCTTTTGGAAACCCTAACTTTGAACCCTTCGATTTATTTAGATCTGTAACAGATCTGTGTATGTTATGAGGTTTTTACATGTTTTCTTCAAAGATCTTCTTGTTTCCTGAAACGATTCTTCACTTTTCAAAACTAGGGTTTCAAGATCTTTTTTAAAAAAAAAAAGTTCTTTTCCTAATTTCCTAGCATTATCTTGTGATTTTTACCATGTTTAAACATCATCTGAGATTTTTTCCTTTGTTCGATTCCTCTGTTGTTAAAAGCCCCAAATTTCTGGTTCAATCTGTGAGTTCGAGTTTATTTTGCAGTATTGTTTACCTGTTCTAGCATGCTACTGTACTTTCGTGTATATTCTATGTGTTCTTGTGATTTCTTGCTCTATAATCACTATTAGGATTTCTGATTCTTTGTCGCTTATGCCTAAGCCATGCTTGTATAACTGGTTCCTTTAATTACCTGCTATTTTCTGGGATAAATCCTTAACTTCATGATTAGGGTTTTTTATTTTTTTCTTAGTATATGATATTCCGTTCAAATCGATACTGTTTTAGCATTTTGAATCTCTGAATAAGTATGTTTAGTGCTTTATTGATTTTTCACATCATACTCTTTACTGATTTTCGAGTATTTCCCTAAAATTGTGATATTTTACTTTGAATAATACTGATTGCCTGACTTTGAGTATTTCCTTATTTGTGTGATATCTTCCTTAATTGATAATGATTCCCTGTGATTGGAACCTCATTCGAGGGATCTCTTACTGATTTCAAAAATTAAACTATATTCTGCCTTATTTCTGAGCATATACCTATTGTCAAATTAATTTTTATGCACTTTTCTTAATTAGGATATTCTGTATTTAGTCTTAATCACATGCTCTATACCTTTAATACTACTTATATGTTAAAATCAGCTTCTCAATTGATTTCTTTCCTTGTTTATCACTGTTTATTACCGTTGAACATTGACTCCTTAATTAAAGTGAGTACTTATATTAATTGGATACTAATTAGAGTTTATTTCTATAATTATGATGAACTATTACTGGTTACCTTATTTTCTACCTGCTTTCAAACTATATATACTCTCTGCTCTTCATTAACAAAGACACGAACACATACTAGTTCAAAAGCTCTCTCTCACAACTAAAATCCTTCTGCTCTCTTTCTGTGCTACTTATTATTGTTCTAAGTTAGCCAGTTGCAAGCCAAGGCTAACTATTGTGCTCTCCTATTTCCTACTTTGTGTTAGTGCCTTCACTTCGCTGGTATATTCTAATTCAAATTCCAGTTCTCAAACCAACATGTTTCTACTGCTGCTTCAGTTCATTGTGTTTCTGATATGCTTCTATCTGCTATTTTGTTGTTCAACATGTAATTAAAATCTCTACTCCATCTAATATGTTAAGCTGTGTTTTGTGAACTTAAAATATGTTTCAATGTATTCTACCCTACTCTTATGTTTGTACATTAGTTTAATTAAGGGCACACTCTACTGCCTTAAGCCATTTGATACTATTGAGTTTAGTCTAATCCTATATTATGCTATACCCCAATCCCAGGAATTCCCCCTAGAATACCTCTTATTCTGCAACTATGTGCACTTCTGCCTGTTATATGTTCACCTATGTACCCTATGTGTCCCCAACCCCTATTATCCATGTTTGTGGTTGCTGAACCTGCCTTGGTTCTGTGTTCTTTGGCTGTGTATGAACCTATTTTGGGTGCTGTTTGGACTGTTGCTTGCTATTTCACTAAACAACTTTTATATCTTACAAGACTATTTCAAACAAGTCTCTTTTCAAACTATTTTCCTATTAAAACCTTTCAAAACTATGTCAAGCACTCTCACATATACTCTTAGAAGTCTAGGTTCTGCCCCTTTAATGTGTGACTGCTTTGGGATCCCTATGAACTTTGACACATTAGAGCTGACCCTTCCACACTGCACTTACTCAGTATGGTTATGGAAATCTGGGTGTGAGCACTGCCCGGGACCCTTTGAGATCCTTAGAGAACTCTAACACACCCGGATTATATGAAAGGCTGTGAAACACCTACTGGAATTGAGAATTCTGGAGATCTTGGGCCTATTGGTAGGCTCCCTATAGCGTAACTTCTTATTTTTCTTATTCACTTCTGTAATTTAATAATTATTTGTAAACAACTATTGGGGGTGGATAGTGAAAGGGGAAAAATGGTAGTTACGCATGTTATAGATATTAAAGGGCAGAAACCATGCTATTAAGTTTACATTCCTTATTTGCGCAATAGAAATCATGTTTAGGATCAACATGTGCAAAGCATATCATGCATTATAAATCATGCTATTTAGGCTTTATGAACACTATTTCAGCATCTTGTTTCAGTTATGTGATAGGGTAAATAATGTTAATAATTGGTATCTTTTGCAATCATATTGCTATGCGCACTTAGAAATCCTGTCCCTAGGATAACACTAACAAACTGTACTCTTGCATATTCTGAAATCGTGCACAATGCTGTGAGCATTTAGAAATCCTGCTTAGAATTCTACATATGCATCATTCTGCATCCCTACCTGTACATTAGATACCATGTTTTAGGATTTCATTCACACTCGCTTAACATCACCTAGTTTAACTACTGGTGCATGTAAAAGGTATAAAACACTTCACTCAGTTTCTCTAAAAACAACTGGCAACAATTCTGTGTTCTGAACAACCTAGAATGGCATGTGTAGGTAATAATTTGCAACATTCCCTCTAACAATTCAGATAATTAGTATACACTGTCCCCCACCTAGGCAAGCCTTAGGTGATCGAATTGCTAAAATTGGAAGTCTGCCTCTTTGTTATTATCATTTAGATACCATGTTTTAGGATCCGAATCTGGACCTTAACTGTGTATGAGTCATGCTGTTTATGTGTACTATGTGTGGAGGTATACTTGATCCCCTTTTATTGCTTTCCATATTCTTCCCTTATGTGCAGTCCTACCTATTTTGTTATCTGTCGCCCTAGAAGTTTTACCTTTAAAACCGGAGGGTATGCCTAGAACATCCCTTATAGGATAGAAGTCCTAAATTCCTCCGGGACTGATAGAAAGGGACGGGTAACAACATGCAATAGAGGTCGTTGACCAACACTCGCTCTAATTACCTTTACGGGTGGGAAACGGTAGATATGGATATGATGACAGGTATGCTAATACCACGTTTAGCCCCTTTTTGAGGAGTGATTACCGGGTATTGTAATGATGTGATCCATATTATTATAAACCTAGGATACCCTTTATATGCTTAGATCGTAATCCTTTCAAAATCTAACCTTTTTTACTATTTTCAAACATCTGCATGCTTAAGACTTAAATCCCCTCTTATTTGAGCCTTTATTTGTTTGTTTGCTAACCCGTACAAATTCACAAAAGCTGCTTGGACGGGAACCACACTTGTGGATCCCGAGGGGTGCCTAACACCATCCCCTTAGTATAATTTCAAGACCTTACCCTATCTCTGGTTAACAACGTAGTTGTAAATGAACCCCTTTGGTGTCCTAACGCACCTTTAAAAATTTTTAGGTGGCGACTCTAAAAAACAAACCCCTTTCCCAAAAGGAAAGAGTTGTCTCAACCGAATGTCATAAACCTGATCTCCGCGAGGAAAGAGGGGGCGCGACAACATGTTGCACTCCAATTCTAACTGACTTTCACTACTTGTGTGTTGTAGACAATGGTGCGTTCTCGTGGTAGAGGAGACACATCCAAAGGGAGGGCAGAATCCTCCCGAGGCCGGGGTGAAGAAAAGAAAACCTTGCCCTTATCAGTACAAATGGTAGTGGGTAGAAAGAATACCCTCGTTCGACCTCCTCCGGACTCCTCAGACACAAGTGAATACCTCCCATCCCGAGAGACTTTTGAGGGGAAATCTGTACAACCCCAACTGGAGACACAATCAAAACCATTCCTCTTGGTCAATGAACCTACCTCCTCTTTTGGGTCGTCTGATGGCTCAAAGGGAGGTAGTGAGGCATTAGAACCATCTTCCCCACCTGCTACAACACCTGCCCCAATAAATGTTGATGATGATGACGAGGTCCCAGATGACGGGATAGGGGGTGATATTAATGTGGGAGGTCTGGCCAGGTCAAGGAAGTCCGAGGTGTGGGAGGATAGATTTGTGAGCGAAAAAGCTTATGCTAAGTTCCAGGAATGGTGGCCCCAGAGGTCACTCACTCTTGAGCGATAGTTCATAACAAGAGATATACTTCCGCACAATCCAAATGTCTTACAACAATTTGAGGAGAGAAAAAGATGGAAGTATTTCACCGAGAAAGTGGTAGACGCCAATGAATACCTTGTCAAGGAGTTCTATGCTAATGTTGCCCACATCAAAAAGGGTACCACTATGACAAAGGTCCGGAACTTGAAGATCCGGTTTGATGGCCACACTCTAAAAAAGTATGCTGGATTTGAGGATGTGGAGGCAGTGCAGTACTTGGAGAAGCTGGCCTTGGACGAAGCAACTCGTCTATGGATAGCGGAGATATTAGCTATTCCAAGGAAAACACCGGCATGGCCCAGGGCTGGAGTTCCAATAGTCAGAAACACCCTTAGCTTTGAAGCCAAAGGGTGGTCAACATTCGTGTGCAACCGACTTGACCCTTGCCAGCATGATAATGTTATTCTACTCACCCTGGTAATCATAATAGCTTTCATCATGGCGGGGTATCCAATTAATGTGGGGAACCTAATGTCCTACCATATCTCCAAGGCGGTTGGCAAAGAAGAAAGATCTTACCCCTACCCCTATTTCATTACTGAGTATCTCGATGACCAAGGGGTAGAGAAAAGATACTTTGATGTGGCGGTGAAGCCAAAGAAGCCTTTCTCCTGGTATTACCTCCAAGGAGCGGACAACCCTAAAGCAAAGGGTAAATCCACTACCTCCACTGGCCAGTTTGAAGAGCCAAGAGTAGTGGCCACCGGATCAGATCCTTACACAGCAGCCGGTTCTCAGCTACCATTCCTCCTCTATCATCTGGGCCATCCATCTCAATGCCATTATCTGTGCCTTCATCTTCCAACTACCCTTAGACTGCACTGCAAGTTTCACAGACACTATCCAACCTCAACAACTAGATGCATGCAGCTACCACAAAGCTGACTGTCCTATCCAGTGCAATAGCAATAGTCTTCGGCCCCACCATAACTTCAGGTACCTTCATCAATGGAGGACTCTTTGAAGAAGATTCTGGATAAGCAAAAGAATATTCTGGATGAGCAGAAGAAGATTCAGGAGACTCTGGATGCTCATGGTAAGATTAGCCGAGATTTGGGGAAGCAGGTGAGGAAGATGAGGAAGACTCAGGTGTCTAAGGAGTCAGTGGAAAAGCTGAGCAAGGAGGTGGAGAAGATTGCCTCTACTGGAGATATCCCATTGGACCTGCTCATGGAGGAGATAGCCCCAATAGCACATGCAACAAAGCATGAGGCATCAGATGCAGTAGCTGGCTAGTCTGAGGAGCCAGTTGCCACTTCACACACTGTTGAGGATATGATCAAGATGCTCAGCAACCCCGTAGTCCCCCTGTCAGAGGATGTGGAGATCCAGCTAGAGGATACAGAGGTTGCCGATGACCCCATGCAGTATGAGGATCCTACTCATGTTCCTGACCCGATGCAAATAGAGACCACATATGGAGTTCTCTTTACTCTCTACCCTTTCCTTGATCTTATTTTGTTATTAGCATTGAGGGCAATACCATTTTTTATTTGGAGGGGTGGGGGGGGGGTGTGATCCATTTTGATTTGATGACATTTGGTATGTAATAACCATATTACTATTTTTCTTTATCTTTATTTATCGTTATTTTCACTTTTGGTATGTATATAATTTTACCATTTGATGTATATATTCATTTCCATTATGTATATATTCGTTTTACTCCATTTTGTACATATTTATTTTACTTTCCATAGTTTACTTCATAACTTCTTTCGTTGTTTTTTCTTAGTAGCATAGCTTCTTGTTTCCTTAGTATCTTCTTTTTACGTTTTGTGTGGAAAATAATCCTTTGATTTTCTTAATGCCACAATTCTTTCCAAAGGTGGATGTTGTGTGAACCAGGTGGCTCTTTCCAACGACGAATGGTGTGACAACCTTCTTAAGGGATTGAGTCCATTTTCTTTTTGTTTTGGTATATAGTAATAATCAATAAAAGTGTCTCAAGCAGGCTTCACTTGGTACTAACACATCTAACTTCGACCTTATGGCTAGAAACAAATTGATTGGCAACGAATAGATCTAGTTGTGACCTTTAAACTCTTGAGTTGACTAAAACAACCATCGAGTGGTTTCCTTGAACCATTTGTGATTTTCAATCTTAGCTAGGGTTGTTGTGGGCCCTCGACTATGTTCTCTTTAACAATCCAGAAGCTTGAGAGGTGAGATATTGAATTGCAAGTCCAAGTTCCGTGCCAATAAGTCTAGAACTTGCCCCTGAATGTTTGTCTAGGCAAAATTCTAAGTGTAGCTCGACATGAAAAATGATTGTAGGCTCTCCTTGGTACAATTCAAAACTTGAAAGCTTCCGTATCCTACCAATGTGATGTCCCTAGTTAACCCCTTTGAGCCTAAGCCTTTTTCATTCTATAGCCATATTACAAGCCTTTATCCGTTTTTATAATAACCCTCTCTTGGCACCCGATATTTCCTTAGCATTCATGATAAATAATTGGCCAAAGCATAAGTTTAGGGGAGAAACGAGGAATCTGAAAGTGATAAAAGGTACAAAGAAGAAAAATAATTGAAGAAAAGAGAAGGCAAAGAAAAGGAAGAAAGCCAAAAAGAAATATGTCAAAAAGAAAGTGAAAGTTGAAGGGATTCAAAGAACACAATGATGAAAGGCATGGAATAATGAGAAAAGGAGACAAATGATTGTCATGAGTAAGAAAGAGCGATAATATGTCTCTCTATTTCCCCTAAGGAAGAAGAAAATGGCTCAAAGAGTCAAGAAAGTATGGGCCGAAATGAGAAAATGGAGTGCTTAAGGAAAGATGAAACCATTATAGTCCGATATGTCCTACCTTGATCCAAAAGCCTTCATTACATCCTCGCAAAAGCTCTATATGATTTCAAGTTGAGTGATCTTACATTAGTGGTGATTTATATAAGGGGTAAGCTTATGGTACTTAGAGCCGGACTTGTGGCATTCTTTTGAGAGTGATGAGCGCACTTCTTCACAATCCTTGTTTTTAGTGTTACATTCTAAAGTGAGAGCGCTTGTCGAGGTTTAGAGACTTTGCAATTTGGGCATAAATGAAGAAATCAGTCGCGTCCAAATTACGCGGTCGTGAAGGAAGCTCATGCGGACGTGGTGAACATTACGCGGTACGTGAAACGAAGCTCTACCTAAGACCATATATGAGGAAACACGGACCGCGCTCACTATTACGCGGCCACGAAAGCTCAAGCACGGACGCAGTCAAAATTACGCCTCCCTCCGCAGGGGTATTTTTATCCGGAAATTTTAGCTTGGTATAAATAGACCCTTTTGTCTATTTTAGATTAAGTTTTTGTTTAGCTGAGCACGTGAAAACGCTGGTGTTCCCTTTTTAGACAATTTTGTAGTATATTTACCTTCAAACTTTAGATTTTAATATTTTGCTTTAATATTATGGCTTATATTTTCTCTTTATCTTTGATTTATGCTGTTATTATGAGTAGCTAAACCCCATATCTAGGGTTGTGACCCAATCCTAGTGTGGGTATTTAATGGGTCTTGAATTTTAGGGTTTAATTGTTTATAGGTTAGTGATATTTAACCTAATTCATGCTTGAATTTTAAAATTAGTAGTTGCAAACACTGATTCATGCCTTTATGACTTAGGCTCTTCTTGAGAAAGATGGACTAAGTCTAGGTAAATTAGGATAACAAAGAATTGGGATGAACTCAAGAGATTGATAGCCCCAATTAAAGGGTTAAACCTAGAGATAGTAATACCCGACTTTTTCCAATATCACTTGTATTGCATGAGCACCATTGGACTTGAGAAAATCAAATTGGGCAAAGTAACTCAAACTACCGAGAGGTATAGAGTGAGCACTTATGAGTGAGAACTTATAGGAAGTTTAACCTATTATTTGCTCTCTTTTACTTATGTTTTAGGCTAAAAATGCATGAAGGTATTACCGAAAAATAATGTAATATGATTGCTTGCAGGAATTGTTCAAAATGAGCCCAAAGGAGTCATGATCAACTCACAAAGGAGTCAAAACTTGAACAAAAACCAAGACTGGGCCAAGAGATCTGAAACATGGACTGCACAAATATTGTGCGACCGCGAAAGCTACAATGCGGTCGCGATCACTATTTCGAGGTCCGCGAAAGAAAGATTCAGAGAGGTTGATTGTTGGGCATAAAGATGAACGCGAACCGCATCAGAAATGTGCGGCCGCGATTGGAATTATGCGGACCGCGATGGTTGAGGTTCAGAGAGCTTACAATTTAAGCAAAATCGAGAAATGCAGTCCGCGTCAGGATTATGCGGCCATGGAGGTCTCTTACGCGGCCGCGATGGAAATTATGCGGTCCGTGAAACTCAGCTCAACCCAGATCCAGATTTGAAGAATGTGGACCGCGATCGGAATTACGCGGCCGTGAAAGCAAGAGTGCGGTTGCGCTCAGAATTACGTGGCCGCACAACCTCCACAGGGTTATTTTTGTCCGAAAAATTTAGCTTAGTATAAATATAACTTTTTGTCATTTTTAGGTTATGTTATGTATTATATGAGCACGTGAGACGGATGGAACTTCCCTTTTGGGAAATTTTGTAGTAGATTCATCTTTTAACATTAGAATTTCGTATATTAATCATATATCATGGCTTTTATCTTCTTTTCATCTTTGATTTCTGTTATCTCCATGAGTATCTAGACCCATAGCTAGGGTTGTGACCCAACCCTAGTGTGGGTATTTAATGGGTAATTTATTTTAGGGCTTGAATGTGTATGGGTTAGTGATATTTAGCCTAGTTCTTGCTAGAATTATAGAGTTAGTGGTTGCAAACACTGATTTATGCCTCTATGAGAAAGAGGAACTAAGTCTAGGAAAACTAGGCTAACAAGGAATTGGGGTGAACTCAAGAATTTATAGCCCCAATTAAAAGGTTAAACCTAGAGATAATAATACCCGACTTGAGCTAATATCACTTGAATTGCATGAATACCCATTTGGACTTAAGAAAGCCAAATTGGGCAAAATCACTCAAACTACCGAGAGGTATAGAGTAAGTACTTGGTTGTGATAGCTATATTACGACCCCGGCTAAATCAAGCTTGCCCTAGATTCTTGCTACTCGTTATATATCCACCTATGTGGAAGTCACTACCCTAGTCTCTTTTAAACACTTGAAAACCAACAACAAAAAGATTGTACTT